>CAUYNB010011485.1:0-138880 GCA_963574225.1 Lagothrix lagotricha | reverse complement strand
CTTACACTAAAATTAACTCCAGATGGATTAAAGACTTAAACATAAGACCTAACACCATAAAAACCCTAGAAGAAAATCTAGGCAAAACCATTCAGGACATAGGCGTAGGCAAGGACTTTATGACCAAAACACCAAAAGCATTGGCAACAAATGCCAAAATAGACAAATGGGACCTAATCAAACTCCACACCTTCTGCACAGCAAAAGAAACAGTCATTAGAGTGAATCGGCAACCAACAGAATGGGAAAAAATTTTTGCAATCTACCCATCTGACAAAGGGCTGATATCCAGAATCTACAAAGAACTAAAACAGATTTACAAGAAAAAACCAACAAGCCCATTCAAAAGTGGGCGAAAGATATGAACAGACACTTTGTAAAAGAAGACATACATGAGACCAACAAACATATGAAAAAATGCTCATCATCACTGGTCATTAGAGAAATGCAAATCAAAACTACATTGAAATACCATCTCATGCCAGTTAGAATGGCAATCATTAAAAAATCTGGAGACAACAGATGCTGGAGAGGATGTGGAGAAATAGGGACACTTTTACATTGTTGGTGGGGGTGTAAATTAGTTCAACAATTGTTGAAGACCGTGTAGTGATTCCTCAAGGACCTAGAAATAGAAATTCCATTTAACCCAGCAATCCCATTACTGGGCATATATCCAAAGGATTATAAATCATTCTACTGTAAGGACACATGCACACAAATGTTCATTGCAGCACAGTTTACAATAGCAAAAACCTGGAACCAACCCAAATGCCCATCGATAATAGACTGGACAGGGAAAATGTGGCACATATACATCATGGAATATTATGCAGCCATCAAAAACGATGAGTTTGTGTCCTTTGTAGGGACATGGATGAACCTGTAAACCATCATTCTCAGCAAACTAACACAAGAACAGAAAATCAAACACTACATGTTCTCACTCATAGGTGGGTGCTGAACAATGAGAACATTTGGACACAGGGAGGGGAGCATCACACACTGGGGTCTGTTGGGGGGAAATAGGGGAGGGACAGCAGGGGGTGGGGAGTTGGGGAGAGATAGCATAGGGAGAAATGCTAGATATAGGTGATGGGGAGGAAGGCAGCAAATCACACTGCCATGTGTGTACCTAAGCAACAATATTACATGTTCTTCACATGTACCCAAAAACCTAAAATGCAATAACCACCCCAAAAAAGAAAGTATTTTCAACATTAGTATTTGTTGTATGTGTAGATACAACAGTATTTGTTGTTGTCTACATATACAACAAATACTATGTTCATTTCTATGATACTGAATATGAATATTGCATTTTAAATATATTACATTTCCCAAATATACTTTTTAACCACATATATTTTAAACACATTCCAAATAAAAGGAATCTAAGAATACTCATGTAATGATTTCCATTCCTCTTGCATATGTTAACTCAATGTGAGTAAAATGTATTTAAGAAATGTAAGTCATCTCTGCCATTTAGTAAAGCAATCTAAGGTATATTGCAGCCACCTCCAAATAACACTTATAGATATTAAAATTTCCAAATTTGCACATTTTTTTCTGAGAGTATTGATCAAAATCTGTTTAGGTGGAGCAATTTACAAGGTATAGCATATCAAGACAATCACTCTGGACTCCCCATTTTCACATGCTCTACACTATTGCAGGGAATATGTTGCATAGATACTCTAGAAGGACAATAGCTCCATATGTTAGAGGGAGGAAAAATTAGGTGACATAATAGGCTATTGCTAATAAAAAGATATGAGATATTCTTCTATAATTGGCACATAAACTCTGCCACCCATAACAAAGGGAACCAGGGCTAGTTTGGTCACAAAGGTTTCCTTACCTTTAAATACTCTCCTTGAACATCAAAATGTCCTTTTGCAAAATCTACTATTTGTACTTCTCTACCTTCAACTCTTTTAACATTACCCTTCACTTTTGTTCATAATTTTTGCATTTATGTGTGTGTTTTCATTCTTTTGGCTTGTTTGATGTCCTATGTTATAAGTGACGTTTACTGAGGAATATTTTTTGTAGAATAAAACACATTTTTAGGATACAGTTATATGTTTTGATAAACACATATAATCATGTAACCACAACCACAGAACATTTGTATCAACCCCAAAACCTGTGACCCTTTGAACAAAATCCTTGCCCTTTATCTGCAACCCTAGGCAATCACTAATCTGTTTTCTGGCACTACAGTTTACATTTTTTAAGATGTTATACAAATGAAATCACAGAGTATGAAGCTTTTCAAGGCCATCTTTTTCACTTGAAATAATGTAATTGCAATTCATCGAATTAGTTGCAGGTACCAGTAGTTTATTCTTTTTTATTGCTGAATAGTATTCCTTTGAATGGATGTACCATTCTTTGCTTATCCATTCTATAGTTGAAGGATATTTTGGTGTTTTCCAGTTTTTGGAAATTATTATTAAAGTGTCCGTAAACATTCATAAAAAATTTATTGTGTGAATGTATATTTTCATATCCTTGGCTAAATATTTGTGAATGGTATGCTGGGTTATGTAAATGTGTGTTTAACTTTGTAGGAAACAGCTGAACTGTTTTCCAAAGTGACTGCACCAGTTTGCATTCCCATCAGCAAGTTAAAGGAGTTCCAGCTGATACTGATTTTCTTCAATACTTAATATTTTCAGGTTTTTCCTAGTTGTTTGCCTTTTAGTCATTCTAATAGGTGTATAGTGATATCCTATTGTGGTTTTAATATGGATTTCTTAACAACTAATGGTGTTTAACATTTTTTCACATGATTTGTTCCCATTGGTACATCTTCTTTGGTGGAGTGTCTTGTCAAATCATTTATATATTTTAAAAATTGTTTTTCTTTTAATTATTGAATTTTGAGTTTTTTATGTATTCTAGATACAAGTTCCTTTTCAGATATAAGACTTGAAAATATTTTTTTCTTTCTATGGCCTGTCTTTTCATTTTCTTAATGGTTTTTTGTAAAAGAAGGTATTTTGAATTTTGATGAAGTCCAGTTTTTGCTTGTATGAATCATGCTTTTAGTGTCAAATCTAAGAAACCCTTGCCCATCCAAGGAACACAAATTTTCCGTCTTATTTACCTTATTTTTTCTAGAAATGTTATAGATTTTAGGTTTTATACTTATGTTTGTAATCCATTTTGAGTTTTTCTTTGTATATATTACAAGCAATGGATCAAATTTCAGTTTCTTCCACATGGATATCCCAATTTTTCCAGCACCTTTCGTTGAAAAATCTATTCTTTCTCCATTGAATTGTCTCTCCAATTCTGTAAAATCTCAGTTGGCCATGTACATTTGCGCCTATTTCTGAATATATTCTAATCAGTTGACCTATTTGCCTATCTTTTAATGTTTTAAATTTAGTTTTTAAATAAATTGTACAAATTTAAGGAGTACAAGTGTAGTTTTGTTACATGGATGAATTGTGTAGTGGTCTGGGCTTATAGCATATAGATCACCCAAATAATGTACATTGTAGCAATTAAGTAATTTCTCATCCCTCACCTCCATCCCACCCTACCACTCTAAAGAGTCTCCAATGTCTATCATTCCACACTATATGTCCATGCATACCCATTATTCAGCTCCCACTTATAAGTGAGAACGTGTGGTACTTGACATTTTGTTTTCAAATTATTTCTCTTAAGATAATGGGCCTCTAGTTCCATCTATGTTGCTGCAAAAGACATGATTTCATTCCTTTTTTATGATTGAATAGTATTCCATTGTGCATATGTACCACATTTTCTTCATCCAGTCACCTGTTGATGGACACATAAGTTGATTCCATATCTTTGCTTTTGTGAATATTGCTGTGGCAAACATGAGCGAAGGTATCTTTTTTATGTAATGATTTCTTTTCCTTTGGGTAGATATTCAGTAGTAGTGAGAGCTGGATCAAATGGTAGTTATATTTTTAATTCTTAAATAAATATTCATACTGTTTTCTGTAGAGGTCTTACTAATTTACATTCACACCAACAGTGTATAAATGTTTCCCTTTCTGCATCTGCATATCCTTGTCAACAACTGTTTTCTTTTCTTTTTTTTTTTTTTTTTTTTTTTTAGTAATAGCCATTCTCTCTGGCATTAGATGATATCTCATTGGGGTTTTAATTTGTGTTTCTCTAATAATTATGTTGAACATTTTTTCACATGTTTGCTGGACATTTGTATGTCTTCTTTTGAAAAATGTCTACTCTTGTCCTTTGCTGACTTTTCAATGGAGTCATTTGTTTTGTCTTTGTTATTGTTGTTGAATTGCTTTAGTACCTTTTAAATTCTGAATATTAGTATTCATCAGTTACATAGTTTGCAAGTATTTTCTCTCATTCTGCAGGCTGTCTACACACTCTGTTGACTGCTTATTTGACTATGCAGAAGCTTTCTAGTTTAAGTTCGACTTGCCTATATTTGTACTTGTTGCCTGGGCCTATGAGGTATTAGTAATGAATTCCTTGACTACAACAATATCCAGAGTTTTCCCTAAGTTTTTGTCTAGTATTTTAACAGTTTCAGTTATTTAAGTCTTTTTTTTTTCTTCAACTTTTATTTTAAGTTCAGGGGTACATGTGCACATTATTCAGGTTTGTTGGAAAGGTAAATATGTGCCATGGTGGTTTGCTGCACAGATCATTCCATCATCTAGGTATTAAGCCCAGCATCCATAAGCTATTCTTTCTGATGCTCTCCCTCCTCACACTGACCCCCTTTAACAGGTCCCAGTGTCTGTTGTTCCATCCCATGTGTTCTTATGTTCTCATTACTCAGCTCCCCTTTATAGGTGAGAAAATGCAGTGTTTGGTTTTCTGTTCCTGCATTAGTTTGCTGAGGATGATGGCTTCCAATTCCAACCATTGCCCTGCAAAGGACATATTCTCATTCCTTTTTCTGATTGCATAGTATTCCAAGCACTATGGAGAACAGCTTGGAGGTTAGTAAAAAAACTGTATAGAGAGATTCCATGCAATTTGGCAATTCCGCTGCTGGGTATACACTCCAAGGAAAGAAAAGTAGTATATTGAATATAGATAACTCCACTCCCATGTTTGCTGTAGGACCGTTCACCATATCTAAGATTTGGAAGCAACCTAAGTGTCTCTCAACTGATGAATAAATAAAGAAAATGTGGTACTTACACACAATGGAATACTCTTCAGCTATAAAAAGAATGAGGTGCTGCCATTTGCAACAACACAGATGGAACTGGACATCATTATATTAAGTGAAATAAGCCAGGCACACACACACAAACACACACACACAAACCAACAACATTGCATGTTCTCAGTTAGTTGTGGGATCAGAAAATCAAAACAATTGAACTCATGAACATAGAGAGCAGAAGGATCGTTCTCATAGGCTGAAAATGGTAGTGGGGGCCAGGGAGGAGTTGGGGATGGTTAATGCGTACAAAAAGATAGTTAGAAAGAATGAACAAGATCTTCTCTTTGATAGCACAAAATGGTGATTATAGTAAATAATGACTGTACATTTAAAAATAATTAAAAGTGCAACTGGATTCTTTGTAACACTAAGAACAAATGCTTGAGGAGATGGATATCCTATTCTCCATGATGTGATTATTTCCTATTTCATGCCTGCATTAAACCATGTCATGTATCCCATAAATATACACACCTACTATATTCCCACAAAAGGTAAAAAATAAAAATAAATTAAACATGCAAAGTGATCTCAAAGAAACAGTCAAATTATACACCTTATAGAACTAGAAAAGAAAGAACAAACTGAATCCTAAATTAGTAGAAGGAAAGATACAACAAATATTTGAGGACAACTAAGATAAATAGTTTTAAAAATACAAAGGATCAATGACATGAAAAGATGGTTTCATGAAAAGATAAACAAAATGGATGAACTTACCAGCTAGATTAAACAAAAAGAAGAGAGAAGATCCCCTCAAATAAAATCAGTGATGAAAAAGGAAACATTACAATTGATACTACAGAATACAAAGGATCACTAGAAAGTATTATAACAACTATATGCTAAGAAATTGGTAAGCCTAGAGGCAATGGATATATTTTCTAGGCACATATAAACCTATCAAGATTTAATGAGGAAGAAACAGAAAAACCTGAACAGACCAATAACGAGTAGTAAGATTGAATCAGTAATAAAAAGTCTAGTGACAAAGGAAAACCCAGAACTGGTTGGCTTTACTGATGAATTTTATCAAGCCTATAAAAAATAACTAACTCTGATTTTTCTAAAACTATTCCAAAAACTTAAAGAAGAGGGAATTCTTCTAAACTCATACTATGAGGCCACCATTACTCTGTTATCAAAACCAGTCAATGATAAAATGATAATAATTATAATTTAAAAAGCTACAGATCAATATCCCTGATAAACATAGGTACAAAAATAATCAACAAAATACCAGGAAACTGAATCCAAGAACAAATGAAAAAGAATACACCACTATCAAGTGCGATTTACCTCAGGGATTCAAGGATTTTTCGACACATATAAATCAGCAAAAATGATACATCACGTCAGCTGAGTAAAGGATATACATGGTATGATCATTTGCATTTTAGATGCAGAAAATTTATTTAATACAATTCAATATTAACTCATGGTAAAACCTTTCAACAAATCAGACATAGAAGGAACATAAGATAACAAAGGCCATATATGACAAACCCACAGCTAACACTATACCGAATGTGGAAGAGCTGAAAGCCTTTTCTCTAAGAAATGTAACAAAACAAGGATGTCTACTTTCACCAGTCTTATTTGACATAGTACTATAAGTCCTAGAGACAGCAATCAGGCAAGAGAAAGAAAGAAGGGGCATCAGACTTGGAAAAGAGGAAATCAAATTTTCCCTATTTGTAGATGATATGATCATATATACAGAGAAGCCTAAAGGCTGGCAGGGCTCTATGGCTCACACCTGTAATTCTAGCACTTTGGGAGGCTTAGGTGGGTGGGTCACCTGAGGTCAGGGGTTCGAGACCAGCCTGGCCAACATGGTGAAACCCTGTCTCTACTAAAAATACAAAAATTAGCCAGGTGTGGTGGTGCATGCCTGTAATCCAAGCTACTCCAGAGTCTGAGGCAGGAGAATTGCTTGAACCTGGGAGGCAGAGGTTGCAGGGAGCCAAGGTTGTGCCACTGCACTTCAGCCTGGGTGACACAGTGAGACTCTGTCTCAATTAGGAAAAAAAAAAAAAAAAAGAAAGAAAAGAAAAGTCTAAAGCCTTCAATAAACTCTTACAAATGATTAAACATTCAGTAAACTTGCAGAATAAAAAATCAATATTAAAATATTAGTAGTATTTCTATGCACCAGTTGTGAACTATCTGAAAAAATAATCAAGAAAGCAATCCCATTTATAATATCTACAAAAAAATAAAATACCTATCAATAAATTTAACAAGGAGGGAAAGGAGCTCTACAGCAAATGCTAGAAAACACTGATAAAATAAATTGAAAAGGATACAAATGAAAAGACATCTCATGTTTATGAATTGCAAGAATATTATTAAAATGACCATACTATCCAAAACAAGCTACAGATTCAATGTACTCCCTATCAAAATACCAATGATATTCTTCACAGAAATAGAAAAAAAAATTCTAAAATTTATATGGAACCACTAAAGACTCCAAATAGCCAAAGCAGTACCAAACAAAAACAAAGCTGGAGGCATCACACAAACTGACTTCAAAGTATGCTGCAAAGCTATAGTAACCCAAACAGTATAGTATTGATATAAAAACTAACAGCAGACCAATGGAACAGATCAGCAAGTTGAGAAATAAATTCGTGATTTTACAGTCAACCAATTTTTGATAAAGGTGACAAGACCATTAATTTAAAAAAGGACACTGTCTTCAAAAGAGTGTGCTGGAAATACTGTATAACCAATACAAAAGAATGAAACTAGATCTTTATATATCACTATACACAAAATTCAACTCAAAATGGATTAGACACTTAAAAATAAGACCCAAAACTATACAGCTACTATAAAAAAATATACAGAGGAAACACGTCATGACCTTGGTCAAGGCAAATATTTTATGGCAAAGACTTCAATAACACAGGCAACAAAAACAAAAATAAAGAAATGGGACTATATTATATTAAAAAGTTTCTGCAAAGCAAAGGAAAGAAACAACAGACTGAAGAAACAACCTTTAGAAACAGAGAAAATATTTTCAAGATATTTATCCAACAAGGAACGATTATCCACAATATACAAGGAACTCAACAGCAAACCGACAAACAACTCCACTTAAAAATGGGCAAAGCATCAGAATAGACGTTTCTCAAAATAAGACATGCAAATGGCCAACTGGTATATGAAAAAGATGTTCAACATCACTAATTATTAGGGAGATGTAAATGAAAACCACAATGAGATGTCATCTTACCCCAATTATAATGGCTATGATAAAAATATTAAAAATTAACAGATGCTGGTGAGGATGCAGAGAAGAGGAAGTCTTACATACTGTTAATGGAAATATAAACTAGTGCAGTAATGGAAAAGAGTATGAAAGTTTCTCAAAAAAATATAAATAGAACTACCATATGATCCAGCAATCCTACTGCTGAGTACTTACGAACTGAAAGGAAATTAGTATATCAAAGGGATACCTGCACCCCTATTGTATTTTTTATTAGGCACTATTCACAATAGCCAAAATACAGAACCAACCTCAGTGCCCATCGATAGATTAACAGGTAAAGAAAATATGGTGCATATATACAATGGAGTACTATTAAGCCATAAAAAGAATAAAAGATTGTCTTTTGCAACAACATGATGGAATTGGAAGTCATTATGTTAAGTGAAGTAAGCCAAGCACAGAAAGACAAATAGTGCATGTTCTCAATCATATATGGGACCTACATTTTTATTTCATAGAGGATGCAATGATGGTTTTCAGAAGCTGGGAAGGGTGGCGGTGTGAAGGGTTGTTGGTTAATGGGTACAAATATGCAGTAAAGGGTGTAAGTTCTAATGTTCAATAGCACAATAGTGAGACTGTGGTTAATAGTTTGTTGGATACTTCAAAGTAGCTAGAAGAGAAGATTTGAAATGTTCCTAATGCATAGAAATGATGAGTCTTTGAGGTGATGGATATCCTAAATATGCTGATTTGATAATTATACATTTTATACATGTATCAAAATATCGTATGTACTGCATAAATATGTACAATTGTTATGTATCAATTCAAGCAAGAAAACAGTTTTAAGATAAGTAATGTCTTTGTTGGACCTTCAATTAAGGGTAGGTTTTAATCTTGCTTTGATTACATTTTCATTCAAGTATACTAGATCATAATCAAAGACGTAAATAGCAAACAAGTTAGATAGAAGCTGTGTTGCCTTTCGATAAGTTTTATAATTATATATGATGTAGTTTGTTGAAAATATGAAGAGATTATAAGATATTCAATAACATTTATTTTTAAAACCTTTCACACCTAGACTTTAGGTTGACTCACAAAATAATTTAGTTTAAAAATAACATCTATTTTTAAAACCTTTCAAACCTAGACATTAGGTTGACTCACAAAATAATTTAGTATCCAAATGAACTTTGAATCTCTAAATGCAGAATGAAAATAATGAATGTAATTCTGAGTTTTAGTATGGAAAACCAACACTTGGTTTGAAACATCTCGTTTTGTATAAGGACTCTGTCATAAGCCTACTTGGAGAACATGTATACTCCTACATTGTCCCAAATTAGGCCAAAATATGTGCCCCTTTTATGTAATAAAGGTCGAAATGTGACTTGGGATATTAAAATAACCCTCCACTTTCTATTTTTCAGAAACTCAACTTTATATAAATGTGTGGGCTCCTTTAATATTCAGAACCCTAGCAAGGGGTGGGACTCTTAAGTCCAAAAAAAGGCTCTCTTATTGAGACCAGGCTTAGACTCAAATCGAATTCTCTTCCAGGGAGCTATCCAGGGTACTAGAGCATGTCTACTAAAGGTGTCATGATACTCTGGGCAAAAACTCTGCCCATTTCAATGTCTACCTATTTTCCTAATTTCAACTTGCTTATTTCTGACCTGTTGACCACAGGTAACCTAGGAGTCTATCACCTGCCACATGTGTTCTCATTCTAAATGAATACTTTGCCTCTCTGTCTCCCTTTCTCTCTCTCTCTGGTATGAGTGTATGTGATGTGTGTGTGTGTGTGTGTGTGTGTGTGTGTGTGTGTGTGTGTGTGTATAATCTTCTGTAGACATGTTCAAATTTGCCCATTTTCATAGTTGGATTCCTTAACATGGCATCAGAATAAAAGGCACTTTAATTATGTTTAACAATATAGACTAATAAGTTGTTATTAGCATGCCAACTTTTCTTTGTATATAATGAGGTCTTAAAGTGACATGCCCTAGAGACATTTTCCCCATTATCTTGGTGACTAACATTTGGCTCCTCATTAATTATGCAAATTTCTAAAGCCAGCTTGAATTTCTCCTCAGAAAATTGGATTTACTTTTCTATTACATCATCAGGCTGCAAATTTCCCAAACTTTCAAGCTCTGCTTCCCTTTTAAATGTTAAGTTCCAATTCCAAATCATCTCTTTGTGAATGCATAAAACTAAATGCCTCTAAGGGCACCCAAATTACCTCTGAATGCTTTGTTTCTTAGAAATTTCTTCCATCAGATACCCTAACTCATCTCTTTCAAGTTCAAAGTTCCACAGATCTCTAGGGCGGGGGCAAAAAGCTACCAGTCTCTTTGTTAAAGCATAGCAAGAGTCACCTTTATTCCAATTCCCAACAAGTTACTCATTTCCATCTGAGACCACCTCAGCCTGGACTTCATTGTATCACTATTAGCATTTTGGTCAAAGCCATTTAACAAGTCTACAGGAAGTTCCAAACATTCCTACATCTTCCTGTCTTCTGAGCCCTCCAAACTGTTCCAACCTCTGCCTGTTACACAGTTTCAAAGTTGCTTCCACATTTTTTAGTATGTTTATAGCATCACCCCACTACCTTGGTACCAATTTATTGTATTTGTCCATTTTCATACTGCTATAAATAACTGCCTAAGACTGGATAATTTATTTTTAAAAAGAGGTTTAATTGACTCACAGTTCAGCATGGCCGGGGAGCCTCAGGAAACTTACCATCAAGGCAAAGGGGAAGCAAGGCACCTTCTTCACATGGCAGCAGGAAACAGAAGTGCTGAACAAAGGAAGGAAGAGCGTCTTATGAAACCATCATATCTTGTGAGAATTCACACCCCTGTGATTCAATTACCTCCACCTGGTCTCTCCCTTGACACTTGGGGATTATGGAGATTACAATTCAAGATGAGATTTGGGTGGGGACACAAAGCCTGACCATATCAGGTCTGGATTGGATATGGGAATACCTAGAATGCTGAAAAAGAAAGAGGGTGGGACTGAAACCTGAAGTTCCAACAGACAGAGATTGGGAAGATGAGGGGTGATCCAGTAAAGAATACTGAGAAGATGTAGAAGAAAAACAGTGATGTAGGAGAAAAAGAAACACTATTTTGTTCTGGAAGCCAACTAAAGAGAATGTTTAAAGAAAGAAGAAGTCATGAACTTCCATCAAATGCCAGCAAATGTTGAAGCAAGCTGTCGATAACATGTTTTTGCTGACCGGAGAGATCCAGTAGAGAGAGAAAAATAGATGTTGTTGGTGGAGGGCGGGTTACAGAACAAAGCCTTTGAGTGGGCAAGAGGGGATGAGGCCTAGTGCTGAAAAGGTTGGCCCTAGTTAACACTGTCAGTTCAGCCAAATACGAGTTTATGCGTGTGCGTGTACACACACACACACACACACACATTTTCACGATTTATAGCTCCACGCACCCACTACTTTCAAAGCTTTGACTTTTACAAAACCTGTTAAGTTCACTTTCTCCTTGAGATTTTCAGCAGAGTAAGTGGGAGGACACTATCAGTTATCTTTGTAATTCAGTGCAATCTCTGTGGCCAGTTTTGCTTCATTAGCTTGCGAGACCAGATGATGAAATAAATGGAAGGCATAGTTCAGTGTTTTCGGGAGCACACCACAACAGCCCTAGGTGTAGAAGGGGGCAGGGGGTGGTGTGCCTTTTAAGAAGAACGTTAGAAACCTCTCTAAGGTCCTGAGTTGTTTTAGCCACTGTTACAGTTGCTCTTTTGTCTTTGAAGTGACAGATGTGGAATAAATTTTTAACTTTCAGTTCTGAAGTGTTTTGATGAGAAGGATCTTGATTATTCCTCGTGTAAGATTGTACTTTATCTCTGTCATATCGCCAGCTCCCAGTACAGCGTGTGGCTTAGAGTAACGAAGTAGTAAAGCTCGCTTTGAAGAAGGTAGAAAAAATTATTATTATCATCACTACAGACCCAATATTCTCAGAGGGGGCTGGAAGATAGCCTAGCTTCGGAATCATGCCTTTTTTGCCACAAGTGGAGTTCATTAAGTGGCATATGTATTCCTGTGTGTGTGTGCATGTGTGAAGAAGAGAAACATTGTGTGTCATTAATAGTGTGAGGACAACCAGCGGGAGCATCCTGAGATGGACAAGTGAGGTGGGGGGTAGGGGGGACAGGTATATTCATTTTTTTTTTAAATGGGGGTTATCCTGCCTTTACCTTCTGGAGAATAATGTATGATATACTAAAATACCCGCCCTAGTATTTGTCACTAAGTATCGAAATGGGCGTGGTTTGGCATATAAGACACCTGCTTTTCGTGAGCCCTGCAAAGAGATACTCTTGGAGTCCTAACCTGACCCTGACTCCTCAAATGTTCGGGAGGGTCTCCCAGTTCTAGCATCCTTTTGACAATCCTACCGCGCGCCAGCAATGCTGCTCCGTGGACTTGAGAGGGCCTGCTGAGCATGTGTGAAGACCGCCGCGCATGCTCCGTGGAGTGGGCAGGTTTACCGAGGCGCTAGCAGGGGCTTTTACTACTCTTCACCCGCCTCCCCAGCCCAGCACGCCCCCCTCCCCTCTATCCCACCACCCACCACTCGGTCCCCCGCATCCACCCCGCCCCTCTATCCCGCCCCCTTCACCCCACGCTGGGGAATCTCCATTGACGTTTGGGTGACGCCGCTGTGCCGCCGCCGTGGGGGGGGGGGTCCAGGCGCCGCACAGGTAAAGCCGCCGCTGCCGCCATATTGACAGAGCAGGGAGCGGGGAGGGGACCCAAGGAAGCGGGGTTTTGGGGGGAGTCACCACCGAGCGGCCGTCGTGGTGGTGGCAGTGGTGAGCGCGAGCCGAGCGGCAGCTCTTGAAGAGGCAGCACAGAGTTGTCTTCTCTATGGGAATCACCGGGCGGCGGCGGCGGCGACCCCCCGCTCCCAGCCTCTGAGAGACCCGGCGGCGAGCGCAGCGGTCGCTGAAGGCGGGGCTGGGGGTCGCGGCGATAGCGGCGGCGGCGGCTGCAGCGGCGGACCAGTTCCTTAGACAGGATGCGCGGCCGCGCCAGCGGTAGGCGGCAGCTCCTGTTCGAGTGCTCCTGAAGGGGAGATGCTACCATTCGCTCCTCAGGACGAGCCCTGGGACCGAGAAATGGAGGTGTTCAGCGGCGGCGGCGCGAGCAGCGGCGAGGTTAGTGTGGTGGCCGAGAGGGGCTGGAGCCAACCCCCGCCTCCTTACCCTTAAGACCTTGGCTGGGGACCGAGAGAGGAGAGGCGTGGGGCCGGGAATCGCGCTCCCGGGGCAAGCCCCCTTGATGCTGCCTCCACTGCCCTTTCGCTGGGGAGCGGGCGGGGATGAGACGGCGGGCTCGGGCATGCGGAGTGAGTGCAGCCTGGGCCCCGGCTCGGCCTTGGGCGGAGCGCCTGGCTGGCGGGCCACGCCAGAGTTGTTGTGACGAAGTTTCTTCACTTTCCGACCCGAAGGGGGACTGGGGGACTGGCGGGGTGCTGTGCCTGACTCCGCGCGTCCCTTTTTCTCCGCCGCGCCTAGTTTGCTTGCTGGGAACACTTTGGGGGACAGCTGCGGACTCCAGCTCGCTGTTGAACCCCGGGCGCTTTACGAACCCAGTGCAACAAACACACCAAGGTGACTAAGTAACTCTGGGGAGATTTGCACATACGCACGAGTGTTCCCTGGTAACAGCTTTCTTGTTTCTCTGTGGCTTGTTATGGTTGCTTGTAATGACCCATGTCGAGATGCACTGGCGACCTATCTCCAGTCGCCAGGTTTCAGGTGATGTTCTACTGCTTCCTTTCAGGTCCCCTTGATTCTACTGCACTCTTGCTCCGCCCCTTCTCCTTTCCACAACCGCTGTCCCCACCCCGTTGGTCTGTAAAAGAAGATGCAAAGTAAACCCCAGCCCTTATAAATAAGACGAATCTTTGTTAAGAGTTAGCGAGGTTCAACCAAAATACTTTGGTTCACCTCTCTTCCCACTCTTCTTACCTCTGAAATTGTTCTGGTTGGGCTTTGGTCAGCTGTGCAGTGAGAACTTAGATATGCACAGGTGCTTTGTTTTTATTGTTGTTATAAAAGCGGGCAGCATTTAAACACAAAAACGTGTCTTTTGTGATAGAAAGTTGGATCCTTTTCTGATAACTTAATCGACTGCGTACAACTCCAGTAGAGGCCACCATACACCTCCTAAAAATAGTTGGTGAAATTGATTCACAGTAGGATATTTTGAGGTAAGACTCTCAATCCTCAACATCTAAAGGGTGCAACTTTGTCTTCAAGTACTTGCTCCATTTTAAAAAAATACACATTGGGCTGTTGTATAATTACCTTGTTTTTTTTTATTTTTTTATCATATATACTGGGGTTAAGATTACATACGAGAATAACATGTAGTAAGGAATGTAGTGGAAATAAATTCAGAAGTACCCTAAATCTGAACCCTCTATACTTAATAGGAAATATTTTATTAGTAAACCAAGCAATTCCAATATACATTTTAATATTTTACATCTCATAAGAACAAGATAAATGAATAGGCGTTTCTTTCTTCTTGAAATGTGGGGATGCTAACTGCTTGCACAATTGTCTAGCAAGTCTATTGAAGGGGAGAGGAATTTTGTTTTATTCATGTATGTAACTGACTGAACTTATAGTCAGGCATTTCGTTTATAAAAAGTTAAATGCTTTGATATAAGAATGGGATGGGAGGTGGGAAGCCTTTTGCATGCCTACTATTTTATTATTTTTGTTAACTTTGAATGTAGTATGTTTTAAATTGTAATTACCACATGGTTTTTTTATTGTTTGCAGTATGTTTTAGGTATTGTAGAGATTTAACAATGGGTCTCTCTACCTCAGCAATTTGGAAAAATACTCGAGTGGAAATTGTTAATCCCTATGAAGTAAAACGAAAGGTGAAGGTAATGTGGTGAAGATAGTATTTCTGCCTTCTTTCTCTAAAACAGTTATGATTCGTTAGATTTAACCCTGCAAGTTACTTAATAAAAAATATTCTAGGTGAAAACTGAATGCTACATTTGAACAGACCCACTTAGTACGTAGAAGAGTTTGTTTTTAATTATATTCTTTTGATAAGAAGTAAACAAGTTTACTTTTGTTAATTTATATTTATTTTAATTATAAATTTGTTGATGTTGGTTTTAGAAATGCTAATTTTGAGTACAAGCTCTACAACCCTCAATTGTGATAATTTAGGACTAAGAGTGTTTTTGTTGTAGAGTATATATTTTTAAAATATGATGGAATCCTTAAAATGTAGGTGAGAATCTGTTAACTTTAATGTTAAAAGAAATAATTTCCGTCTATTTCTGTGTGTGTTGAATCCTGGTAAGATTAAAGATTATAGACATTAACATATATTTTGGAGTCTTTTTGTATCTTTTACCTGTCTTGCTTGCATGGACAGTTGTTAAACTTTGAATTATCATTCAGAAGTGTGTAAATTGGTTGTTTGAGACTCTTAACATGTTTTCCCACAGGAAAAACTTATTAAGGGTACTTTCATTTTTAGATGAGTACACAATAGCGAGGTATAATGATGATGAGCCTAACCACTGTTTGTAAAATTGTTCTATGGTGAAATGTGTCAAGGTTTCAACCAATGATTAGCTTGGTTCCAGTGAGAGGTAGAGAATGGGCCTGAAAGGGGGAAACCTGGAATCTTTTGGTTTCTGGGTAGAGAGTTCACTTAGAAGAGGGAAGATAGGGTAAGCAAGAAAGTCTGCTTGTGAGAGCTCTTGCAGGGACTGTCTCAATTAAGTCTACTGGGAATAGGAACTTCAAAGGGTATCACCCCTCAGGCAGCCACAATTTTAGCTCTTGCCTGGATTCTGTCAGGATCAAAAAAGAGGTTTTACATGAGGTGGAATGGCTATTGGTCATTCCTGGGCAAGGATCATAAGGAGCAACCAGTTTGACTAATGTGAACTTTTCATGAGTTAATGCCGTGCATGTTACAGTTTGTTCACTTAGTTGTTTGTTTTTTGGTGAGGAACTAAGTGCTTCCTTATGGAGTTGATTATAGAATTTTCACATCTCACATCACATTAAAAGTCTAGTATTTTTTATATTATTTCTTTAGTAATGCTGCTTTTGTTTAAGCAAGTTAGGTTTTTTTTTTTGTTGTTGTTGTTGTTGTTTTTGAGTCAGAGTCTTTCTATGTCATTGTCCAGGCTGGCCTTGAACTCCTGGACTCAAACAATCCTCATGCCTCAGTGTCCCAAGTAGCTGGGACTATAGGTGCTGACAACCATGCTTGTCTAAGCAAATTAGTTTTAAGAGTACATAGTTTACTGATAAAACCAATTGAGGAAAATTTCTAGTTTTAATTAATTTTCATGAGACTCTGTAGTAATAGAGGAAAGAACAGCTTTGTAGGCAGATAAATCTGGTTTCTTGTCTGAATTACATCCCATACTCATAGTGTGACAAAAGGCACATTACCTAACCCCTCTGAACCTCACTTTCTTTATCTATAAATTGGAGAAAAACCATCTTCAAGAGTTGTTATGTAAAGAAAATTCAGTGCTGAATTTAATAAACTTGGCAAGATGTTTTGCGCGTAGTAAGTCTCTAGTACACAGTGGTTCCTTCTTTTTTCCCATAGTCATCATGCTTCTTTCCCTGCCCCTAAAGTCTGAACTATTGTCATCTATATTAAAATCCTGGGATTCAGATAACCATTACCATAGCCCCAGCCTTTCCTTTTATAAGCAGTTTTTCTGAAGACCCCTTCGTAAATTTGATCATTTGATCTAAGTATAGTGGTGCTCTCACTCTGAACATTTGTAATCACAGGGTGACCCAGGGATAAAATACAGAGTTGTATTTAGAAACACTTGGAAGGATAAGGAGAGCCAAATAATTTCATTTATTAAATCTGGCTGATGAGATGTTTCATTAAAATTTTTATTATTGTTTTTTAAAACTCTGAACTCTTATCATGGTAGGATTCGGTCCAATTCATGAAGCATTTATTGAGTACAGGGCAGTGCTGTACATAGTACTGTGATGTGAAATGACTAAAAATATACCACAGAGTCCCACCCTACCACCGCTGGTTTACATTTAGGTAGTAAGACAGGCATATGTGGAAATTGTTATTGTAAAAGGCACAAGATTATCAACAATGCATGGTGGTGGTGGTGGTGGTTTAGGGATGGATCTGGTAAGGCTTTGTGAACGAGGTGGAATTTGAGCAGGGCATTAGAAGGTGGTAATATTTTCACAGATAGATGAAAGGAACATATTTCACATGGATGGCGACAATATTAGAAAAGGCATGGAGGTGTTCCAGAGGAGGAATCTGATACTGTTATAAGTCTGTGATGTGGGAGAGATATAGTGAGAGATAAGGTAGTGAATGTATTAAAGGTAGGCGAGGCCCAGGTTGAATGGGACTTTTTAAACTAGTTTAAGTGTTCAATTTTATCTCATAAATAGGAGCCACTGAGGGTTTTTGAGGACACGGTGACATTATCAGACTTGTACTTTGAAAAATAACTGATGGTAGTGAGAAATGGGAGAGATATGGAAGGTGGGGAATACCAGCTAGGAGGCTATTGTGTTAGTGGAAGTAATAGTGAGATTTTGAACTAGTATAGAAGGGGTAGAAAAAAGATGACTGATGGGAGAGACCTGGCAGAAGTAGCATAGTTACAGTTTGGTAACCGATTAGATGTTGGAGAGTAAGAAAAAATAACAAACAACTGAGATTAGAAGTGTCCTGGTAGGAATTAATACAATATAACAGGTATATAATGCATGCCTGTGAATATAAGTCTCTATATTAGCCTCTAGGCTAACATAAAAATAAATAGATCATTGTAGTATAGGGAGATAGAAAGCTAAAGTGAACTTCCCCCTTTCTAATATTGTATTGAATAATAGCACTCCACTCTGAAGATTTCTGATCGTGCATAGAATGTTTAAATCCTTTACTACTAAAAGTGAATGCACTTATTACTAGCTAAAGTGTTTTTTTTTTTTAATGGGCTTTAGGCCTGTAATTCTTGTTTCACTGATGTTCATCTTAAATAGTCAGCAGCTGTGAGTACAGAGTCCTGTTCTGAAAACAGTGACCAGTACTTATTTCTGGAATGTGGAAAGAGAGCAGGGGCATCTGTATTTTTTGTATGCTTTCACCAGGTTTATTTGGAATAGAGAAGCAGGGAGGAGTCAGAGGGCAGTGGCCCCTCCCTGTCACAGGTGCCTTCTCAGTTCCTCCAAGTCAATCTTTCTTTAAACCAGTCTGATCTGGAAATATTCAGGTCAGTTCCTTCAGGGCAGGGCCTGTATATTTTCCCACCTTGATTAGTTCATCAAGAGAGCTAATCATTACCTCCTTGTTCATAATAAGGCCTACTGATAGGGTAGTTGCTTTTCTGGACCATATTGTTTTAGTACCTACCCTCTCATAGTCTCCCTCATCTAGAATTTTGATGAGGAAATGCAAGATTTTTTTCCCTTCTTGTAATTTCTTTCTTGGTGCTGTCATTGTATTTAGCAGCAGTTCTTAAGATTTGATAAGCACTTGGAATCTTGAGGTGTAAGCCTTTTAGTACTTTGTCCGAATTTCCTATGTAATGTTTATTCATTTATGTTATTTCCAAGGATTATTTACTGTTCTTGCCAATAATTTTTTTTGTTCTGTATTTTCTTTTATTTTTGTTTGTCTTTAGGTGGAAAAGGAGTTGATGGGAGAGAGATTTAGAGCTAAGCTAAATCTGGCTTTTGCAGATAAGAGATGTTTTCTAAATTGCCCTGGAGACATTCTGTAACTGATTTTACTGCTAGATTTTAATCTGTATTTCTACACTAGAAACAGATCCTGCTATAGTTTTTTGTGCCTCTGTGTGTGTGTGTGTGTGTGTGTGTGTGTGTGTGTGTGTGTGAGAGAGAGAGAGAGAGAGAGAGAAAGAGGGAGGGTGGAGCAGAGTACATGTGTGTTACCTCTTGATTTGCTTCATTTCACCAAGTATTTGAGGTGGTTTATGGGAAATATAATCTGATAACTATTTTGATATTGAGGATAAGGGAAAACAAAGTACGAGATATAGGAAAAGGGTGGAGGGTAGGGAATGAAGGGTAAAATAGAACACAAATAAGTAGGCTCTAAGGGTCTACGACGTGTTTAAAGTGTAGTTGAATTATACATTTGGCCTTGAGTTTTCTTAGCTGGTTGTTCTCAACTCTGGCTCTGTATTGTATTTACCTGGGAGTTTAAAAAATTATCCATGTCAATGTTCCCCTCAGAGATTTACATTTAACTAATCTAGAGGGGACCTGGGCATCTGTTCCCCAGATGCTTATGATGCACAGCCAGGGTTGAAGACCACACAGCTCTAGGCCAAAGTAAAAAGAGAGTTAGTCACGTAGTTGTCATTATTCAATAGGAAAAAGCATATTAATTTTTAAGCAAGCAATTAGCTTTACCGTAAATTATCTGAATTGTGATGTTTTTCTGTGTATTTTATTTTGTTGTTGTTTTAAGATATGACTGGAGCCAAATGGGGTTGTTTGAACTGTCCTATATGTTCTTGCTGTTTAGTTTTGAGGAATTTGGTTTTCCATTAGCATTTAACAAAATTTTAGTGCCTTAGCTAGTTTTGATACAGTTCAGCCATGTTACTAAGAGGTTAGATTACTTGTTCATCCATTTTACTAGCTAAGTAAGGAGATAGTGACTGTTTTGAATGACAAATATCCCATTACATCTCTAACAAAAAATTTCCAAGGCCATAGGTAATTATTACTGTGAGACCCCTCTGACTCTCCTGTAAAGTGATTGAAGACAAACTTTAAGAGGAAATATAGCAATTTAAACACCTAATTTTTTAAAACCTGATAAGATGTTGGAATCCATTTCATTTAAATGTATCTAATCTTAAGGGAGAAAGAGATAATAGCATTTATTGGGCATGAACTATGTGCCAGCTAGTACTAGATGCATCATAGATTATCTCAGTTTTATTCGCTCTTGAAAACTTCTTGGTAAGACAGGTGTGTCTTTTTAACAGATGAGAAAGATACATGCAAGTTAGTGGGAAGTAAGTCTGGAATTTGAACCTAGGTTATTTTAAATTCTGCTTTTTCCTCTATACATTGCCATTTCCCCCATAAGGACAATATTGAAAATAAGGAGAGAATATAGGTAAGTTTTGAGCAACCATATTAGTTCAGCAATCAGGTGTGCTGATTCAAAAGCCATGCATGTCTATTTAAGTTAAATAAAAGTCAACAAAATCCCAGCAAGCCTATTGTTTTGTTTTGTTTTGTTTTGTAAACAGACAAGCTTATTCTAAAATATATGTGTAAACATTACAGGACCTAGAAGCTCTAAAACAATTTTGAAAAAGAAGAATAAAATAAGGAATCACTCTACTGGACATTAAGTTTTACTATGTAACTGTAATAAAGACAATGTGGTATTGGTGGAAGAATAGACACATAGATCAGTAGAATAGAATAGAGTACCCAGAAATAAAGCCACACAAATACACTCAACAGAATTTTGAGAAAAATTGCAAACAAACAAAAAAAGAACAAGGTCAGTTTTTAAAATCTGAGGAAATTTTAGGGAGAAATTTGCTACCTTTTTTCAAAAAAACAACTTAAAATGTGCACTTTCTTTCTGAGGATTCTGGAGAAATTATTACATAAAACATTTTTGCTATTTTCAGTTACTACAGTTGAAATTAGTCATTAAGATATAAGTGAAAATGGAACATGAATTATTCCTAAAAATCATAAGCTTGATGGGAGTTGAGATTTAGGAATTAATCTACTCAAAGCATCAGAGTGGACAAAACTTCAGAAAACAAAGGAGAAAAACATCATATGAGGGGAAATGTGAACTGAATGTCAGGTTTCAATGACTTTTATTTTTTCTTAAATACAGCATTATGAGAGGAGTTTGGTGTATGTGTTAAAGAAATTGTACTAATTGAGAATAGTCAAAATTCAAAATTAAAGGAAATAGATAAACCATTAGGTTTGATTTGATAAAAATATTTTGCATTCATGAATGTTCACCTGGGGTAGATGCAGTGATAAATGAATGCCATTTCAAACTTACAAGGGCATATACAGAAAACCATATGTTGATTATAGAGACATGATAGAACATATATAAAATAATTTGTATTTGATTTTGTACTTTATTTTAGAGATGAGGAAGAGTAACTGTAGACTTATGGCACAATCATAAAGCATTGTGTTTATCATATATAGAGCAATTTTGTTGGAATAAGTAAATACTTATAGAACCTCTTAAGGGAGATCAGTCAATATGGGTTTTCAAAAAAGCCATGGTCATTCAGCAACTTTGTATCTTTGAACAATATTAATTTGATTTTATTTGGTCTTTATTCATGATATTGTGTGTATCAGTACTTCTTTGTTTTTTATTGCTGTGCACTATTCTGTTATGTGAATGTACCACAGTTGATTTGTTCATTAATAAGTTGAAGGACATTTGAATTTGGGTTGTTACCAGCGTTTGGTGATTATGAATAAAGCCATTATATACATTTGTGTGAAAATTTTGATTTGAACATAACTTTTCACTTATGTTGGGTAAACATTTAGGAGTGAGTTGCTGTATGAGAATTCCAGCTTCTCTGAATACTTGTCAGCACTTGGTGTTGTCAGATTACGTTTAAAAAAATTAGCCATTCTAATGGGAGTGTAGGGGTATCTAATTGTGATTTTAACTTGCATTTCCCTAATGACAAATGTGGCTAAGCATATTTTCATATGCTTATTTGCCGTCCATATATATTCTCTGATGAGTTGTCTTTTCAGAATTTTTAAAATTGTTCAAATTGGATTGTTTTCTTATTATTGAATTTTGAGAGTTCTTGATGTTCCAAATGCAAATCCTTTATTAGATATTGATTTACAACTATTTTTCCCATTCTGTGGTCTGTCTTTTCATTCTTTTAACAAAGAATAGAGGCTTTTCATCTTAGTGAAGTCCAGTCAGATTTTTCTTCTTTTATGAATTGTGTTTTTGGTGTTGTAGCTAAGAAATCTTTGCTTAATCCAAAGTTACAAAAATTTTCCCTTATGTTTTCTTCTAGAATTTTTTTAGTTACATGTCTTAGTTTAGGTATTTGATCTATTTTTAGTTGATTTTTGAATATGGTGGGTAGTGTGGTTGAAGTCTACTTTTTTACATAGGTATGTCCATTTGCTCTGCCACCATTTGTTGAAAAGACTACCTGTTCTGCATTGAATTGCCTTTGCACTATATCAGAAATCATTTTGTCACATATGTGTAGTTTACATAATAATTTTAATGAAGTAGTCCTGTGTGAGCATAGATATATGTTGTTAAAAAAATTCTTGAGGTTCTTTCTGTATCGGGTTTAGTTAAATATTCTTTATTAAAAATAATTTCTGTGGTGTATTTTCTTTGCAGTTATTAATTTTCAAAACATTAAATGACTGTTCTTAGACCCTTTTATAGATGAGAAACCTAATAGTGCTAGAAGTTTTTTTATTTTTTATTTTTAAATTTCTATTTCACTTTATTTTTTTTGAGACTGAGTCTTGCTCTGTCACCAGGCTAGAGTGCAGTGGTGCGATCTCGACTCACTGCAACCTCTGCCTCCCACCTCCCGGGTTCAAGCAATTATCCTGCCTCAGCCTCCCAAGTAGCTGGGAGTACAGGCACCCACCACCATGCCTAGATAATTTTTGTATTGTTTTTTAGTAGAGATGGGGTTTCACCATGTTGGCCAGGATGGTCTTGATTTCTTGACCTCGTGATCTACCTGCAATGGCTTCCCAAAGTGCTGGGATTACAGGCATGAGCCACCATGCCCAGCCAGTGCTAGGAGTTTTATGTGAACTTTCTCATTCTGTAGTGATACTTCTCTGCTTATATCCTCTCGCATATCTGTACATTACCCCTAACATTTTTTATGTAGCAGTTAGTGACCTGTTAGTTTCTTAGACATGAAAGCTACAAGACTAAATAAGCTTCCATTCATATTCTAGAAACTATTTACCAAGAAAATGGGAGCCTGGAATGTTGGAGCTTTGTTAACCACCATTAACATAGATTTAATTTTGCTCTTTTAAAAAAAAATTATTTTGGCTTAGCACGGTGGCTCACACCTGTAATCCCAGCACTTTAGGAGGTGGCATGAGAAGAATATTTGAGCCCAGGAGTTTGAGACCAGCCTGGGCAACATAGTGAGACCCTGTCTCTAAAAAGAATAGGAAATTAGCCGAGTGTGCTGGCACATGCTTGTGGTCCCAGCTACTTGTGGAACTGAGGTGGAAGGATCACTTGAGCCTGGGAAGTCAAGGCTGCTGTGAGCCATGGTTGCCCTACTGCACTCCAGCCTGGGCGACAGAGCAAGACCTTGTCTCAAAAAAAAAAAAATTTTTTAGCTTTTAAAATTGACAAATAATAGTTGTATATTCCTTTTGGTTTTAAGAGGAGAATGACAGTCATTCTTTGAGAAACACTTAACTACCTTCTTTAACCTTGGTTAATGATACCTATGTGAAAGAGGAAATAGAATAATGTAGGTTGGGGTTGTATTGAAAATATTGTGCTAATTAAGTTGACTGTTATTCTTAAACTTAAGGAAATATAAACAGTTGGTTAGCCATCGTAGATTCTTTAGAAATTCAGAACAGCATAGAGGATAAGAGCTGGTGCCCTAGAGCTAGAATGCCTGAGTTTAAATTCTGGCTCTCCATTTATTTACTGTGTGACCTTGGAAAAATTACTTAACTTCTCTGTACTTTACTTGGTTGCTCTATCTGTTAAATGGGGATAGCATTAGCATGTAATATATATAAAGCACTTAGAAGAATGTCTTTTACATTGTAAGCACTTGGTAAATGTTAGTTATTACTATTTTTAAATGTATCACATCCACAATATGAGTTATTAAAGATTAACAGGCTTACAAATTTAAAAAATCAACCATTGCATAATGATATTGAAATATCGTATATAATTACACAGTTATTAGTATTTTTTCTTATTTAAAGGTACTTGTATACAAATACACATTTCTCCTTTTTGACCATTTGCTTCTACATGTGGCTTGACTTTTGAAACATTTTATTCTTTCTTGATTAGCTGTAGTAAGTCTTTTTCTTTTTTTCTTATTAATTCCTCAAGAAGATGGTACTGCTTTTACTGAGCTTCTATTTTCTGTATTCACTGAGCTTCTGTTCTCTCCAGTCTATTGACTTGTGATTTTCTCTTAACTAGTTTTTTGACAGCAAACATGTATTAATAAAATAAAACCCACACATATCAGGTAGAATTTGACCTCAAGCTAAGGTTGTATAATAGCTGTCTATTTTGATCTTTTTCTACATAGAAACCCATTTTATTTTTAATTTCTTTCCTTTATTCTCCATTGTTTATGAAGTGATGAAAGAATAGAGTAATATGGTGTAGGACGTTTAGGAACTGTCACTCACTGGGACAGACAAATTGCTTTATCCTGTCACTAGTTTGCTATGTGTTTTTTTTTTTTTTTGGTAAATGTTATTTAATTAATTCTTCAGGTCCTTCACATATAAAATGGAAAATAACATGCTTATGATTATTTTCAGAAGTAACACAATTGTACTTTGTATATAACGTTTGCCAAGAATAATAAAGTTCTTTTTCCTTTCAAAAAATTACTAAAGATTTAGGTGTTCTAGACAAAGTACTTCTTTTACCCTGATATATAACTCAGTGGACAATTTAAACTTAATTTATACTCCAAAAGTAGTATTTTAATGTAATTATGTAGACTTCATATTTCTGAGAGGTTACAGCAGTGAGAATTACTACCTAAGAATGTCATATGTGTATGCAGGTTGTATATATATGTGACTTCATTTATACCATATGAATACTTGTATTTTTTGAAAGTAAACTTCCCAAATGCATGTGTTGTCGCCCATATGAGACTGGCCAGACAGCCAGTGCCTTTGCATTGGGAACACTTTGGAGCTATTCAAAACTGATAAAGTCATTAGCTCTGATTTCAACTAAGCAGAGTAAACAAATTCCTGCCTGAATAGAAATCAGGGAGCTGCTTTTCTGTCATTGTATCAAGGTTGTAAAAACTCAAATGTTCTGGAAATACCTTCTAACGTTTATGTAATATTGATGTACTTAGTTTAACTCAGTAGTAATAGTAGTTACTCAGTAACTCAGTAGTAATAGTAGTAGTACAACTTCTACTCTTTTTTAAAGCATGATGATAGTTGGATTGGTTTTAATTGGTTCTAAATATTATTTTGCATGCACTCACCAAATTATGACTAAATATATATAAAGTGCTGTGTTAGTTATTAGTCAGGGGTGATTTGGTTATTGATCTCAATTACTGTCTTGATAACTGAAGACTAATTGAGTATCTACCCATTTTTCCATAATGCACAAGGAAATGTCTGAACAGAAGGACAACATATTATGTCAGAAATACCAACAAATTCAGCCTTATAGGAAGATTTTTAAAAACATTTTGGGTGTGAATGTTTTAATTCCACACTCCTGTGGCATTATTCACAGATTCACAAATAGATCTTTCCCACCCTTTTGCTTTTCTGAAATATTAATACCTGATTTCCTCCTACTCAAATAAGCTGTCAAGAAAGTAGAGCCTCAGTATGTATGGTAACTCAGTTTGTGCCTTATTCTTGCTTTACATAGCTCCCCTTACTCTTGGCTATGCAATACCTAGCAATATAAATGCTATGTAAATAGCTGTTAATAGAAATAATATAAAATATAAAGGAGGAGATATAACAGATAAATAATAGAGATAATTTAAAGTATAGAGGAGGATATGCATAGTTATATGCAAATGCTACATCATTTTATATAGGAAACTTGAGCATCTGTGGATTTTGGCATCCACGAGAGGTCCTGGAACCAATCCCCCATGAATACTGAGGTGATTTCCATGCAAGATACGAAATACAAAGAATTTATAACATATTTTTTTCTTGAAAACAATTTGATGACTAACTCAAGCAATATATTTTTAATGCAATTTTGAAAAAGCTGAATTCCTCTTTGCTGTTAGAATTTAAAAGTCAGAAATTGGAAGTAAAATGACTTACTGTAACTTCTTCATGAAATTATGTTTCAAAGATGGTTTTAAACATTTTGAGTAAGAAAACTAATAAAAATCTAAGGAAAAATAATGACAGTTGCTTATTATTGAAGTTATTTTATGAATTGTATTCATTTAGATACCAGATTTTAGTCATTCCATTTTGTAAATATTTTTCCAGTGTCTGTTATGTTCCAGATATTATGCTAGGTACTGGGGTAACAAAGAGTAATATGATGTGATCTGTTTCATCTGGGAGTTTACAGTCTGATAGAGAGATGGAACAGATACCTAATAAGTAACACAGTGTTTACTGATAGAAGTCTGCATAGGGTAAGGTGGGAGGAAAAACGGAAAGTATAACGTTGAGTCTTGATAAAGATGAGTTGACATTCAAAAGCACAGGTAATTCAAAATGGCAAATACTCCCAAGATCATTCATATTTAACTTTGGAATTGGTTTCATGCCTTAATTTGAACATGGTTGTGTTTTATCAGCTAATTACTTTTACAGCAGAGCCGCGTGATTGCATTTAAATGCCTGACTAAAGTAATCACTGGGAGGCTGTACACTCTTGTCCCATTCTGAGACTCTTTAAAAAAAGATACCTCTTTTAAATTGATTTGAAACATAATGTCCCTTTCATAAGTCCTCCCTGAAGCAGTGACAATAATTAGGTGGGTATATTATTTCAAACCTATTCAGGTACAACCACAGGAATCTTGTATAATTAGAAAGCCAATAGGATCAAACTAAATCATTTAAAATAAGTATTGTAGTTGCTATCAGATTTCTCACAAGCAGTATTTTGACTGTATAATCTGAAAGATCAAAAAAATGAACATGTTTTGGGGAAATGACTATAAATATTAATAAAACTTTGAAAATATTTGGTAGTATAAAAGTCAGAGTACAAATTAAAACTTCCCCTGGTGAATGCAAAAAACAAACCAATTAAACCTTATTTTGGAAATGCCTTGCTTAAAAGACTGTTAGAGAAATTGATAAAGTGTGTTATAGTAAAAATATACAAATATACTTTTTAAAATTTCTCTCCAATTTGTGTTTCTTAAAGCAAGGAGTATGTCCATGAGTATGTATATACCTTTATGGGTTGGTTTGGGAGATTCATTTCACATTGACCAAAAGTGATTCTATCATTATTTTAAAAGTGATCTTTCCACAACAGTATGACATACCAAAACTACACTAGGGCTGGGCACTGTAGCTCATGACTGTAATCCCTGTGTTTTGGGAAGCTGGGGCAGGAGGATTATTTGAGCCTAGGAGTTCAAGGTTACAGTGAGCTGTGATCTCTCTGCTACTGCACTGCAACCTGGGACAACAGAGCCAGATCGTATCTCAAAAAATAACTAAACAAAAAACTAAACTAAAACTATTGAGTCAATACTATTATGGTAATGATATAGCAGTAAGTTTTGATTCACAGATTTATTGTTATGTATATAGGGAGCATATTCACCTCTGATGAATTATTAACCAAAATGTTTTTATATCTTTTTTTTTTTTTTCTGTGTTCTGTTTTTGTCAGAAAACAATTCACGTATCAGGCATTTATTGAGCACATGTCAGACATTGTGCCAGCTGCTTTAGGAACATTGTATGAATCCTGACAATCCTAGGTTGCTTATTTTACAGATGAAGAAATCACAACTAAGAAAGCTTAATAAACTTTGAAAAGGCAATAAAAGTTTCAATCTTGGTCTGCTTAACACTGAAGAATTGCTGTTTTCATGACATACTATGCCTGCCTCATGAATGAAACACAGCATCAGTCCTCAAGGAGCTTGAAGTCTAGATGCACATGAGAAGAAATTTACCTGATATGGTGTATTACTAATCTTATTTTTAGCGTTACATTTTAAAATTGTTTTAAAAATAAAATATAAAATTTGCCATCTTAACCACTTTAAAGAATACAGTTCAAAAGTGTTGAGTACATTCACATTATTGTGAAGCCAATCTCCAGGACTGTTTTTATCTTGCAAAACTGGAACTCTTTACACGTTATGCAAAAGCTTTCCAGTCTCCCCTCCCCACCAGCCCCAGCAACCAACTTTCTACTTTCCAACTCTATGAATCTGACTATTGTATAGTATTTGTCATTTTGTGACTGGCTTATTTCACTTCATATAATATCATCATGGATCATGTTGTAGCTTGCGTCAGAATTTCCTTCCTTTTTAAGGTCGAATGATATTTCATTGTATGTATATACCACATTTTGTTTAACTTGTAATCTGTTGATAGATACTTGGGTTGCTTCTGCCTTTTGGCTATTTGTAAATAATGCTGCTATGAACATAGGTGTACAAATATCTTTTTGAGACCCTGCTTTCAATTTTTTGATTCTGTACTCAGAAGTGGGATTGCTGGATCATATGGTAATTCTATTTTAAATTTTTAAGTAATTGCTATACTGGTTTTCATAGCAACTATACCATTTTGCATCATCACAAATGGTGCAGAGGTTCCAGTTTCTCCACATCCTTATGTATGGTGGAATTATTTTGAAAAGATATATTCCAAGATGTATTTTGGATTTGTATGCATTGGACTTTTAAAAATCTTTCATCTTTTGTGGCAACAAAGCCATGCTATTGATAATTCATGTTGAGAGGCTTAGTTCTTAAGACATTGAGATATCCCTGATTGTTAAAGGAATATGAAATTATGTTCTTGTAGTGATTCTTCAAGGATCTAGAACCAGAAATACCATTTGACCCAGCAATCCCATTACTGGGTATATACCCAAAGGATTATATTATCATTCTGCTATAAAGACACATGCACACATATGTTTATTGCAGCACTATTTACAATAGCAAAGACTTGGAACTAACCCAAATGCCCATCAATGATAGAGTGGATAAAGAATATGTGGCACATATAACACCATGAAATACTATGCAGCCATAAAAAAGAATGAGTTCGTGTCCTTTGCAGGGACATGGATGAAGCTGGGAACCATCATCCTTAACAGACTAACACAGCAACAGAAAACCAAACACTGCATGTTCTCACTCATAAGTAGGAGTTGAACAATGAGAACACATGGACACAGGAGGGGAACATCACACACTGAGGACTGTTGGGCTGTGGGGAAACGGGGAGGGAGAGCATTAAGAAAAATATCTAATGCATGTGAGGCTTAAAACCTAGATGACAAGTTGATGGGTGCAAAAAACCACCATGGCACATGTATACCTACATAACAAATCTGCACGTTCATCACATGTATTCCAGAACTTAAAGTAAAATAAAAAAAAGATTATGTTTTCTATACTGTGCTTAAGTTAGTGATTGATTGTTCAGAAAGCAGCATTAAAGGACAAAAATAGAACTGCTCAATTTTAAGTTTATTAAAACTAAAATTAAAAATTTGGCTCTACTTAACCATTTTTCCTAGGTCACTTGCTAGTGTATACAGTTTTATGCTTACTAAATGAGAACAAATATGTGAGTTTAATAACTAAAGATCTATTTTAAAAGTATTAAACTGTAAAATTTGTCTCTGGAAAGTATGTTTTAGGGAAGAATTTTCAATCATAGACACTTTTGATTGTATTACCTAGTGCTGCAAAAAAATTACCATAAATTTAGCAGCTTTAACCAAGACACGTTTATTATCTCACAGTTTCCGTGGATCCAGAATCTGGGCATGGATCAACCAGATCCTCTGCTTAGGGCCCCACAAAGCAGTAATCAACACATGGGTCAGTTGGGTCCTCTGCTTAGAGTCCCACAGAAATTTAATCAAGGTTTCAGCTGTTTTGCATTGTTATATGGAGGCTTGACTTGGGGAAGAATCTACTTTTCAACTCCTTCAGATTCTTGATGGAATTCCTTTCCTTGTGGTTGCAGGACCGAGGGCCCTGGCTTCTTGGTGAGTGTTAAGTGAAGGCTGCTTTCAACTTTTAGAGGCTACCTGTAGTTTCTAGAGGATGGCCATAGTCCCTTGCAATAAGGAGTTTCTCAACATGGTCACTTAATTACCTCAAACAAGACAGCAAAGAGAACCTTTAGAGTCTTATATGACATAATATAATCATATATGTAAAATCTCATTGCCTTTGCCATATTATATTGGTTGAAATTCAGCAATAGGCCATGTTCACATTCAAGGGCATGGGGATGATAGAAAGGCATTAACAGCAAGAGGTGAGGATCATGGAGGCCCATCTTAGAGTGTACAGCACATTGCTCAACTGGGCTTACTATACAGGCATAGATTTTTTTTTCTTTGAGCCAGAGTCTCACTGTGTCACCCAGGCTGGAATGCAGTGGCACGATCTTGGCTCACTGAAACTTCCACCTCCCGAGTTCAAGCAGTTCTCCTGCCTCAGCCTCCCGGGTAGCTGGGATTACAAATGTACGCCGCTACACCTGGCTAATTTTTGTTTTTATTAGAGATGGGCTTTCACTATGTTGACCAGGCTGGTCTGGAACTCATGATCTCAGGTGATCCACCCGCTTTGGCCTCTCAAAGGGTTGAGATTACAGGCACGAGACACTACACCTGGCCAAATCTTTATTTTAGGTAGATGTGGACCCACCTTTATGTTTAGCTCTAATTTATTTCTGTTCTTTAAATAAAGTAAAAAGTTGAATTGAAGAACTCTTCTTTACAAAAGCTGTCAGTGAGTAATATGTAAATGTAAAGCTTATTTGATAGAGAAATTTTCTTTAGAATGTCACCTTCTTAAATATATTTTTAACATTAGGTGCTAAATAAATATAGTGGGTTTTTGTTTGTTTTTAAATAAGGAGTCTCATTGTCACCGAAGCTGGAGTGCTGTGGCACAATCTCAGCTCACTGCAACCTCCAACTCCTGGGTTTAAGCAATTCTCCTGCTTCAGCCTCCTACATAGCTGGGATTACAGGCATGTGCCATCATGTCTGGCTAATTTTTATATTTTTAGTAGAGACGAAGTTTTACCATGTTGGCCAGGCTGGTCTCAAACTCCTGATCTCAGGTGATCCACCTGCCTTAGTCTCCTAAAGTGCTAAGATTACAGGCATGAGCCACTGCACCTGGCTGATTATTATTTTTTTAAACTAGGTTGATTTTGGGGATCCTAGAGACTACTTGAAAATATATAATACTGTCAAATTTATTGTCCTGTGTGTTTTGTTAATCATTTGCATCACCCATATTTATTCTATCTAGTTCTTTCTTATTTTTATATTTCTCTACTATCGTCTTCAAAAATGTGTATCTCTCTACTTCTTCAGAGGTGCACACAAATAAGGAAAAAGTAGATTTTATTCTAGTTAGATTTGGACCTACTTCTAAGTTTCAATATACCTTTCAGCACCAAGCTATAAGCTCTGTTAAATTACTCCGGTTGTGTAACATTGAGGAACAGGTTTATATATCATAGATAACAGTAAGCTCTTTTGCTAAACTATATGTATTCTTATGTTCACTGTCCCATACCACCTCCAATTCCAAGGATCTGAAAGGGATTTTTTTTTTTAATTTCTCAGTTCAGTTTTCCTTGATGAGTTGCTTTGGTCAATAGTAATAAGAAAGTAATCAATTTGAAGTGACCTATGTGATTTTCTGAGATCAGATGAGTATAGCAGCTCAGTTTAATATTTCTGTTTGTCCAGCTTACTTGGAATTGATTTATTTAAGTCTTTTCATATAAAATGTGGAAAGAATTTTTGAAGTATTCTTCTCTAAGCCCTGGTATGAGAGTCTGTTCACTTGGATCTTGAAATATTTGAGTAAATTATTATTACCATTATTGTTGTTGATAAACATTCCAGAATCATATGTAGAAATTTTTTCCTCCCATTTGGCACTTAATTGTGGAAAGCAGCATGGCTACTTGTCTTTTCAAATTACAAATTTTATGTTTGAAATGAAGATTTATTGTGACAGAGAATTCAGGCAATATTTTTGTTTTTATATGGATGAAAATGATTTAAATTTTAATAAGTATCAATGAATACAAACTGTGGTTCTCTGTAGAATGAATATTCTTATATTGAAAACCTGGTACCTTGAGGATAGATGAGATGGGAGTTATGGAGTGTTCTGTTTCTAAAGGCCATTTCTGGTGACTGAAATGATTTCCAGGATAGAGTGATCTTTTTGATTCATTCACATTCATTTTATTTCTAGTTCCTTCAGACCCACAGCTTCATGATAAATTAGTCATAAGATGGTATGAATAGGAAGTAACCAGTAACTAAGGTAACAGAGGAAAGCAATATTTTTCTTTTTTAAATGGATAATCCTTTTTCTATGCATAATCATTTTTTTCTATGGATAATTCTGAGAGTCATTTTATATTAAAAATTTAATTATCAGGATTCTGTTTTAATATTCATTTCTGGACTGTTTTTCTGAATGCTTTTCTTTCTCTATGCTTACAATTAATCTGTGACAGTTTTTTTTTTTTTTTTTAATCCCACGTAGTCTGTTTTGTTGAGGTAAGATGGCAGATGGTGTTATCATTTAATGAAATGGGAAACCCTAAAGAAAGAGCAGATAAGAAGCAGGGGGTCAACAATTCCATTTTGCATTGGTTATTTTTGAGAGACATGTGATATAAACATGTAGAAGTGTCATGTATGCAGTTGGATGTATGGATCAGGAACTCAAAGTTAGTCTCTGAGTAAACATGAGTCATATCAGTAAATTAGCTGCCTGGGGAAAGAATGTGGAGTGGGATATGAAGGTGATCCTAGTCCATTTCCTGAGGAATTACAGTGTTTCAAGGATGTTGAAAAAAATAGTAAAAGAAATTGGAGTAAAATAAAATGAGAGTATGATATTACAGAAGCTAAAGACTTAAATAGAAGAGTGGTCACCTGTGACATGCTGCAGAGAAATCAAATAAGATAATGACTGATGGATCCATTAGCAAAGTAGACATCATTACTGACTATTGAGCATTAGTGGTTTTCATTGGGCTTTTTTAAGAAAAAAGATGCTAGTTGAGTAATTTAATTTTTAATAAATTGATTTCCATTTTTTCCTTCACTCTTTTTCATGTAGGATTCTGAGGTAGACAAATGTATAGCATTGTGTAACAACAACCACAATCAAGACAAGGAATAGTTTCATAAAACACACACACACACACACATACACACTCCTCCCATGTGGTGCCTCTTTGTAGTCAACCTCTCCCCTCTCCCTAACTCCTTGCAACCACTAGTTTCTTTTCCATTCCTTTTAGTCTTATATTTTCCAGGATAACATATAAATGATATCCTACAGAATGTAGCCTTTTGAATCTTGCCACTTTTATTTACAGTAATGTGTTTGGGATTCATCCATGTTGTTGAATGAATCAATATACTATCATTTTTTATTGCTATGATATTTGTCTTCCTGTACCCCCAATTCATTGAACCAGTTATCTCCCTAAAGTTTTGCTTTATTCAGAGTATCTTATAATATTTATCCTTTAGGCTAAATCATACAATATTTAGCTTTTTGGATTTGGCTTCTTTCAGTTAGCAGAAATGCTTTTAAGATTCATCGATGTTGTTACAAGTATCAACAGTTCCCTCCTTTTAATTGATGAGTAAAAAGTAGTATTCTGTTTATCTACTCATCAGTTGAAGGCCATCTTGATTGTTTCTGATTTATGACAATGATAAATAAAGCTGCTATAAAAATGTAGGTACCGATTTGTGTTTTAACATGTTTCTACTGATCTCAGGTGAATGTTCTCTGTTTTCTGGTCTCCATTATTTCTTATGAGAAATTTGAAGTCATCCAGTTTGATGTTCCCCTTTATGTTATATGTGTTTTTTCTCTCCCTCCTTTCAATATTTTTCCCCATTTCTCTTTTGGTTTAAAGTAGTTCAATTAAGACATGTCTTGGGGTGGTTTTTAAAAATTTTATTCTGTTTAGAGTTTGCTGAACTTTTTGAAACTTTAAATTCATGCTTTTTCAAATTTGGGAAATGTTCTGCCATTGTTTATCTTGAAAATACAGCTTTAGTGAGATATAATTCACCCATTTAAAATATACAATCCAGTACTTATTATATTCACACATGTGTACAACTGTCACCACAGTGACTTTTAAAGTTTCTTCATCACATCAAAAAGGAGTATTGTACTCTTTAGCTATGACCTTCATCTCCCTATACTGCAGCTATAAGCAACCATCAGTCTGCTTTCTGTCTCTATATATTTTGCTATTTTCATTATTTCATATGAATGAGATTACCTTTATTTTTTTAAGTGATTTTTTTCAGTACTACTCTCTGTTTTTTTATGGGATGTTAATGATATGGATTTTAGACTGTCTGATAGTGTTTCATATGTCTCTGAGGCTCTGTTTATTTTTTAGCATTTTCACTCTTTCCTTCATATTGGATGATGTCTGTTGATCTGTCTTAAAGTTTACTATTTCTTCAGCCACCTCCATTCTTTTAGTGAACCTATCCATTTTTAAAAATTTTCATATATTATGATTTTTAGTTCTAGAATTACTTACATTTGTTTTTTTTAGTAGTTTCTATTTCTCTGTTGAGAACCTTTTATTATTTCATTCAGGTGTGTTTATTTTTATCCACAAAAGCGTAATCATCTCATGCCAGTTAGAATGGCAATCATTAAAAAATACGGAGACAACAGATGCTGGAGAGGATGTGGAGAGTTAGGAACACTTTTACACTGTTGGTAGGAGTGTAAACTAGTTCAACCATTGTGGAAGACAGTGTGACGATTCCTCAAGGACCTAGAAATAGAATTCCATTTGACCCAGCAATCCCATTACTGGGTATATACCCAAAGGATTATAAATCATTCTATTGTAAAGACACATGCGGCACTGTTAACAATAGCAAAGACCTGGAACCAACCCAAATGCCCATCAGTGATAGACTGGACAAGGAAAACGTGGCACATATATACCATGGAATACTATGCAGCCATAAAAAACAATGAGTTCATGTCCTTTGTAGGGACATGGATAAAGCTGGAAACCATCATTCTCAGCAAACTGACACAAGAACAGAAAATCAAACACCGCATGTTCTCACTCCTAGGTGGGTGTTGAACAATGAGAACACATGGACACAGGGAGGGGAGCATCACACACTGGGGTCTGTCGGGGGGGAATAGGGGAGAGACAGTGGAGAGTAGGGAGGTTGGGGAGGGATAACATGGGGAGAAATGCCAGATATAGGTGATGGGGGGATGGAGGTAGCAAACCACATTGTCATGTATGTATCTATGCAACCATCCTACATGTTCTGCACATGTACTCCAGAACCTAAAGTGCAATAAAATATATATATGTTTTTTAAAAAGCTAAAAACATGACATGGCTAATAGAGATTAAGCATATGTCAAGTATTTTATTCAACTCATTAATTAATAAAGGACCAGTAGGATGGTAAAACTGATTCAAAGAACAGCTCAAGGAATGAAGATTGATGGATGTATCAGTCTGTTCTCACACTGCTATGAAGACCTGCCCAAGACTGGATAATCTATAAAGAAAAGAGGTTTAATTGACTCACAATTCAGCATAGCTGGGGTGGCCTCAGGAAACTTCCAATCATGGTGGAAGGCAAAGGGCAAGCAAGGCACCCTCTTCACAAGGCGGTGGGAAGGACAATGAATGCAGGAGAAACTACCAAACACTTGTAATACCATCAGATCTCCTGAGAACTCACTCGTTATTAGGAGAACAGCATAGAGGAAACCACCCCCCTGATTCAATTACCTCCACCTGGTCTCTCCCTCGACATGTGGGGATTATAGAGATTATAATTCAAGATGAGATTTTGGGTGGGGACATAGCCAAACCGCATCAATAGAGTTAGTTCAAAAATGCTGAAATGAATTTGCTAACAGATAGAAAACTATATAGTGTCTCACAGGGTGATAAAATAATAACAGAATTATCTTTTTACTAGGCAGAAATCTACAAATTAACATGTAACTTCACAGTGTGTGGGTTTTAATCAAGTGGAAATACTCAGTCAAACTCAGGTGTATTCTGCTACTAGTGAAATAATCCTTAGGGAAAGGATTGTAAAACAATGCCCCTACATAATGTCAAACATCAAAAGGACATGCATTTGTCCTTTATTTCTAAGTGTTGGAGAATTTTTTCCAACACCACTTTTTTTCCCCCCAGTGGTCTTGAAAAATCACTGGGTCTGTCTTTTGCTGTTTTGAAAACCCTGAAAGACTGGGGTAGGTAGTAAAATTCAATGTAATTTTACTATTAAAAATTCAAGTCACTACACAGGACATGTATTATTTTTTTCTTCCCAAGGTCAATTCAATTCTATCTTTCATTATCTGAAAGCTCACAAGAAGTCATATGTTTTGCTTTCTGAAGCCACTGATGTTTACTGAAGTATAAGAAACTTCCTATCTGGAAGTGTTCATGGATAGAGTATATATGCCCATGAATCTCGTAAAATTTTGTTCAGATAATTGCTTTAGGTGCACATGTGCATTTCTGTTAAAAACAGAACAAAGTTCTATGATCACAGAGGGTTCCGAAACACTGCCAAGTGGGGTTTCTAGTAGCTAGTACTCCCATGGAGTTAGCTGCCACATTACAGGGTGCCTTTACCTTTTCCTCACACGTGTTCTATTGCCTTCTTTAGAATCACTGTATAAACTCTGCTTCTAGTCACATCCCTGCTATCCACCAGCCTGGAAACATCTGCATCCTTCTCAGGACAAAAGGTACCCATAGCACTCTATAGTCGCTACACACACACAGAGTAACACTGCCAAACAGGTAAAGGCACAAAAGGCTACCAAATCCCTGTGTTATATTTTGCAAACACAAAACCCAAAAAGCCTGCTCTTATTGAAGCTCTGCTCATTTGTTAACATAATTCCTTTTGCTCTAAATTTTATTTGCAGTCTGTCTTATTAAGAATTCAAACACAGCCTAATGTATTATCATTTACATTATGTGAATATTTGTTTAGCATAAGGCTATTCCGAGATACCAGGAGTAATTGACGCTAAAATTATATTTCCTGTGTAATCTGTAAAATAAAAGTTCAAAACCCATATGAAGGCAGGAACAATCTGTCAGCTTGTTGCAGGTGCAATAAGCCATGTTGTCATTTGGTCAGCCCAAAACAAATGAGTGAAGCAATGCCATTATAGGCCATTTGCAACTCACAAATTTCATTCCAATTAAAGATTAGGGCTCTTGGTTGCGGAATGGATTGCGTCTATAATAAGCTCTTTATTTCAATACACCCAAAGATACTATTTTTGCTAGGATTTTTTCCTTATTTGCATAAAAGGCCTGACAGGGGGCAGAAAGATAGGGCATAAGAAAGATAAAGGAGACAAAAAGGAAGATTCCAATCTCTTTCCATAAAGGATAAATAATATCTTACAGAATGGCAGTAGTAATAATAGGTGCCATTTACTGAACCTTTAGTGTGAGGCAAATGTTATACTATAACCTTTACAGATATTTGTTCATCTATTTATTTAATAGCTATTGAATGCTTATTATGTGTCAAGAACTGCCTTATGTGTCCTAGAACATAAAATATACAGTTGGCTGGGTGCGGTGGCTCACACCTGTAATCCCAGCACTTTCGGAGGCCGTGGGGGGCAGATCACGAGGTCAGGAGTTCGAGACCAGCCTGGCCAATATGGTGAAATCCCGTCTTGAGCAAAAATACAAAAAAACTAGCCAGGTGTGGTGGTGCATGCCTGTAGTCTCAGCTATTTGGGAGGCTGAGGCAGGAGAATCGCTTGAACCCAGGAGGTGGAGGTCATAGTGAGCCGAGATTGCACCACTACACTCCAGCCTGGGCAATAGAGGGAGACTCTGTCTCTAAATAAAGGGATAAAATATACAGTTTATACGCTTGTAGTGTTTATATGCTAAAGAGAAGAGAGCCCATAAACCCAGAAATAAACACAAATGCTACACACACACACACACACACACACACACACACACACACACACACACGTATATAATTTTAACTTGAAACGTGCTTCACAGAGGAGATTGGGTTGTGCTGGAGGAGGACTGATTCGGCTAGATGATCAAAGCCTCTCTTGAAGGTCTCATGAGACGATCTGGAAAAGCTTTCTGAGTAGAGGAAACAGCAAATGCCAAAGTGTTGAGACTGAATAGAGTTTGGCACTTTTGAAAGAGACAGAAGGAAGACCAGTGGTCATGGTGGATGGATAAGGAGAAAAATGAGAAGGGATTAAAAGACCATTTGAAAGTTAAAATAAAAGAATAATGCTCATTTTTCAAAGCTCACTCTGATTGCTCTGTGAGGACTACATGGTGAAGGAATGCAGTGGAGGCGAGGAGGCGGGTGAGGAGGTCGTTGAGCTGGTGTGGAAGGAAGTTGATGGTGGTTGTGACTGTGCTTATCAGTGTGCATGATGAAGGATGGGAGAATTCTGGTGATATCTTTTATTTTTGAGGTGGAGTGATTAGGATTTGATGATGAATTAAATACGGGGTCTGAGGTCAAGGGAGGAACCAGAGATAAGTACTAAGGGAAAACAGAAGAACCCCTGCCCTCCCTACTCCTCTTCTCATAATGGAAAAATTGGCATAAGATATCAGAAATTCACTGAGTATGGTGACTCATGGCTGTAATCTCAGCTACTTGGGAGGCTGAGGTGGGAGGATCACTTGAGGCCATGAGTTCGAGACCAGCCTGAGCAATATAGCGAGACCTTATTGTTAAAAAGAAAAAAAAAGGCAACAGAAATTCACCACAGCAGCGAAACAAATGTCCCAATCTAGTGCAATGCAAAACATGTCCAACTTAATGGCTAATCAATAGTGAACTTTTCTATAAGCAAACTGTCTAGTCAATTGGCAAAGATTTTAAATATATATATCAAGATTATTATGGGTGGTTAAAGGATTACCCTCAGATCCCAATAGTGGAATGTAAATGAATCCATATAATCAAAAGGGAAATTTGAAATTTTATTTTTGGTAGCTTTCATAATGCCCCTTTTCTTCACCAACTCCATATCTCGGAAAATATTGTAAGGAAACAACCAAATGTGGAATTGGACTTACGTTCAAAACATTAACTGTAATGACAATGAAGGAAAATAGAAACAATATAAATATCCAATGACAGAAAATGACTAAATATATTACGGTACAGCTGTTTATGCTGTCACTAAAATCATATTTTGGAATCGTTTTTGTCACTATAAAGTGGTCATGATGTAAATAAAATGGAGCTCAAAAGCATGATTAAAAAAACACTACATAGCTAAACATGTGTATATATGTAAATAAGAGAAAGTAGAAAGCTAAAAGGTTAATAATGGTTTTCTCAGAGAGGTCAGATGATAGATTATTTCCAAAATCTCAACAATTAACATGTATTACTTATATCATCAATAAAATTATACAAAGTTTGCAAGTCCTAAGAAGTCCGTGGAACTTTCTGGGCTCCACTATGCGCCCCTTTGTGACAGTTGCTTTCAAACCACGCCTGGACATTTTTATGGACCTTTGAGAATAATTCTGCTTGCTGCCTGATTTTATCTCTCAGAACTTAGTAATGGTGGCAGGGTTCCTCTGGGAGTCGCTTAAAGTCATTTTGGGTTTGAATTTTTTTTCTTACTTGACTTAGTTCAGGCTGCTCTAAGAAATTGCCATAGACTGCGTTGCTTAAACAACAGATGTTTTTTCTCCAAGTTCTAGAGGCTGAGAAGTCCAAGATCAAGGTGCTGGCAGATCTGGTCTCTGGTAAGCATCCTCTCCCTGACTTGCAGACGATGCCATCTCATTGGATTCTCATATGGCAGGAAGAGGGCAAGAGAGAGAGCCCTGTTGGATCCCCTTTTATAAGAGCACTAATCCTACTCGTGGGGGCTCTGCCCTGTTGACCTAATTATCTCCTAAAGCCACCTGCAAATATCTTCACAGTGGAAGTTAGTATTTCAACATATGAATTTGGGGAAACATAAGATATTCGGTCCTTAAAACATATTGCTTGGCCTTTCCCTTCATCTGGTCCTGGCTGCACAAAATTGTGCTGGAATTTCTTGATGCTGGAGGCATGTTTTTTTCTGCTGGTAAAATACTTCCTCCTTGCCATGCTCTTTTCATGATTTAAGTGGTAATGTGTGAAAGGTGGAGTCAATTCACTGTGCACAAATCATGTTGCACAGAGGCTTTTTGTGGCCTAGCCTCTCTGGCTCCCAATTTTGCCAGATTTTCTCACGTACCAGCAGGAAAAAGACAGAAAAGGAGGCTTTTAGGTCACAGAGACACAAGAAGAGCAAAGCAACATTTTAGGGAGATCAAATGCACTGGGTTTTGCCATTCTCTCTTCTGTTATCCCACCAAACCAAGGCACCCTTTTCTGAAACTACGGGAAATGAATGAAACCAAATATGCGTTAACAAATTTCTGTGATCTGGTCATATCTAACCAAGCATAAAAGCACATGTGCCGATGATTAATTGGTGCCCAAAGTCAAAATGGAGACAAAATTTTCAACCTCTTCTGGGTACAAAGTCTGACTTAAAGATTCATGAATATGAAATCAGCAAGTTTTTTTCCGAAAATAATCATGTCCACGGATTCCTATCATCATTGTATTGATTCTCAAATTTTATTTAATTCTATTTTATTAAAGTCCTTAAGGAAAAACTTTTCTCCAGCAATCATTGTATCTGTGGTTCTTACGGGGCTTTGGAGGAAAAATAATACTATGAGAAGGTGGTTGCTGAAGGGTAATTTAATCAGCATTCTCATAAATTATATGACTTTTTTGTCTGCTTTGCATAGAGGGAAAAGTCTTAGGGCAGAAATAGTGTCTTACATATTTTAATTTGACTTCCAGGCCTAATTACATTTTGCTTAAACTCAACACACTCGTGATTTTACAAGGACGACAATGTTGTGGGATGAAATAAAGTTTTGAAAAACTTCTACATTTACTTTTCTTTGCTGGAAATTGAACTCTCACTATATATAATCCAAGAATACAGTCCACAAAGGACACTTATTTTAGTTCTACATTAAATCAAAGACAATGTAAAGTTGATAAATTTACTACAGTCTCTTTGGAAAAAAAAAGAAAGTGTAGCCAGGAAAATTACCAAATATGACCAATAGGATTTTAAAAAGCCAGTTTCTATCAATTCTTCCAGGTATGCAAGCTCACACCTTCTCCCTCAAACCACCATTACATCCAAAAAGCTTTTAAAATCCTGTCAATCTTTTTTCATTGAAATGCTTTGCACATTTCCCAGTACTTTTGATTGCCAAATTCTAGACCAAATCTTAATTTATTTTCTTGACCAGCCTGAGATATTACAATATCTTGTATTTCCTCTCTGTATTCTCTCACCTGCTGATCTATTCAACACCTAAACTGTTGCTTTTATTATATAAATTACTTAACTAAAATATTTGTAATTATCTCTGCAATCAAACTCAAGCTTTTTAGATTGGTAGGAAAATAAAAATAATAGCAATAATATTAATAGTGGCTAATTTTTATTTATAAAATATTTCCCAGATGCTTTTCTAAATAGTTTATAAGGACTTAACTCATTAGTTCTCACAAAAACCCACAAGGGAGGTAAAATAATGTACCTATTTGTCAGATGTGGAGATGGAGAGCAGAGACGTAGCGCTGACTCTACTACCAGGGACCAGCATGGTGGGAATTTCAGCCATGACCACTTGGGCAGGGAAATGCCTCCGACCTGGGCTGAAGCTGGAAAATAAAAAAGAAGAGAAATGCCAGAATAGTTAGAACAACATGTTATCCAAGTATGTAGTTTGAGCGGCTCTTGAAAGGGAAACCAATAGTTATCAGTAGAGAAGTTATGGGGAGTCTTTATTATAAACAATGAATATAGAGATTTATGAGCTAAGGAGCTTGGGGCTGAAGACACCAGGAACAGGTCAAACTAAAAGCAGATCTGATTTACTGCAAGAACGAAAGGAGAGGGTCAGTATTCACCCTATTGCATGATACTCGAACAAGCCAGAAGACTCAAAACCTCAAGAAAAGGCAGAAAAGCAGTGGTTCTATTTATTCCAGAATTATCTAAATGCAACTCTTTTTCAAGTTTCGTTTCTTCTGTAAAATTTTTTCTCTGGACAGTTTACCTACATGCTGTTACTCCTCTGATCCCATACAACATGCATTGTCTACAAATGATAAGCTATATTGTGATTTATTATTTGATGTTTTATTTACGTACTTATATATGTCCCTCCTGGTTCTAAGGGGGATTTACAGGTACTCATTGGGTGTTATCATTTAGCTTTTCATGCATCCATACGTCTTCTCTTTGTGTACAATTCCCTGTTGGTCGTTCCTCCATCAGATTGACCCATGCTTTCCAAACTCAACACAGCTGTAGCATACCCAGTAAGAGGCCTCTCTACTTTTGTCCTTGCTGTCAGATGCTCTGGTTTTGTTCAGATTTCCAATCTTCCTCCATGAGACAGGAGCACAGAGCCTCAATCTCCGTCCCCAGGGGAGAGTCTTGATGGGTCTACACCAGTCACAGGGAGACACATGGAGACGAGGAAAAAAAGGCATCCATCCTCCACTCAGGAGTGGGCATGAGGCCAAGTGCTGACTCATGAGAGGTGGACAGGAATCTCCCAGAAGACCCTGGTCAAATTTTCCACATTCTTAAGAAGGACACATGAGAAGAGAAGTCTTTTTTCTGCTTCAGGACACTGTGTAAACTAAATGACATCCCTGGAGCTACTGACACCCTTTGAAACCATGAGGGAAAGCAGATGATGATGAAGCTGATGCTAAAGATGGCGGACAGATAAAGAATCATGGGTCTGTGCAACCACCAAAAGCGCTGTGCCTTCTTTCTCCTCTGGACTTCCAATAGGAAATATAAATTTCCCTAGGACAATTTGATCCTGGGTGATCCTTTGCAGCCATAGTTGTCCTGACGGATGGCCTAGCATAGCTCTTGATACCTAGTAGGTGCTGTATTAGCATTAATTGATAAATTGGATCAATAGTTCAATATATTATTTGCTTGTATAATAGTTAAGATCACTCTATCTTAAAATAAGACAAATGATCACAAAATAGTATATTTGATTAGCTATCATGGAAACTGACATCTATTTTTAAATTTTTAATAAGAAAACAATACTACAGCAAAAGTTCTGTGTAGATATCATGACATATTATGATTTTACATATTATCGTGACATAATATGGTTTTAGACTACACTTATAAATATTAGTTACTAGCAAACTTCAACATGTAAGAGCTGTTTCTTTCTAAAACAAAAAAATATTTAAAATATAGATTATAGAAAAGGTTATTATTTAATGCAATAGCGCTACATTTCCATACCTCCAAAAATTTTAAAACAATTTTACATATATGAGTTTATTTGTAATACTTTATACACTGTTTCATTGTCTCACGCCTAAAGCAGTTCATTACAAAAATTAGAAACTTGATGTGTCATTTGTGAATGAATTTAAAAAAGCATGTTGCTAGATTCTTCCATGATTTCAAATGTCTCAATTTAATTTTGCCTCTGTTTCACCTGTCTAAAATAGGTCATATATTTTCATGAATGGCTGAGAAAAACTATCCCAGATTTGGACTGTTTTTTAAGGGTTTCGGTCCATTTTTGTTTTTTCATTTTGTTTTCTAACACGAAGCTAAGGAGGCAAACCCTTTACTTCCTAACTAAAGCTGTTTCACAGCTGAGACGGCACTTGAAGAGTAAATATGCACTTCAGTCTTGGTAACCATAGTTCCACCACAGTGACCCAGGTTCAGTTTAACCTGACTTCTTAAACACTCTAACATTGGTTAGTTCCAGCACGTTGAATCTGCTGTTGAGAATTAATGTCACAGAGGGCAATGGAGCAGATGCAAGAAAACAGATTTGGTCTCAATTTTCTGTAACCAGAGTGCATTGTCTAAACTCTGAGCCACAGGGCATCAGGAATCAACATTTTATTTTCTTGGTCTTGGTCTTGTTCTGAAACATGAAAGGGAACTCCAGGAACTGTCCTGCTGAGATCATTCTAAGAGTCAAAGCACTAAGGAGAGGTTAAGGGCCTCAGCAATTTCAGGGTCTCAGGCTACAGTTTAGAGCCAAATGCTGAGCAGAAAAGGGCGAATTAGCAGAGCAAAGCCTCTTTCTTGCTTTTCCCAGATTCTGCCTTGGCAGTAGAATATAGGATGACTGCATTTTTGAAATCACATTCATGGAAATAAAAATATAGGGAAGAAAAGATTAAACAGGATCCATGAAAGCACTGTTGACTCCTTTTCTTTCTGAGAACGTGGACGTTGAAATATTTCATTTGGCGAGGAGAGGATGTAAGGAAAACACTTGGATATCTAGCACTTGTATTTACTGAGTAGGCATATTGGTCTGCCTGGGCTTCCATCACAAAGTACCACAGACCACAGGCTTAAACAACAGACATTTATCTTCTCAGAGTTCTAGAGACTGGGAGTTCATGATCAAGGTGCCAGCGGAGTTTGTTTCTTGTTAGGCCTTTCTTCCTGGCTTGTAGATGGCCACCTTCTCACTGTATCCTCACAGGACCTTTCCTCTTTGTATGCACGGGACACACACACACACACGCGCACACACACACAGAGAGATCGCTTTGTATGCACGACACACACACACACACACACACACACACACACACACACACGAGTAGAGAGAGATCAATCTGATTTCTCATCCTCTTGTTATAAGGACATGGGTCTTATTGGATTGGTGCCCTACTCTTACAACCTATTTAATTTTAATCACCTCCTCAAACGTCTTATCTCCAAATACAATCATATTGTGGGTGAGGGCTTCAACATAGGAATTTGTGAGCAAGAGGGCAGGGGACAAAATGTAGTCCATATCAGTAAGTAAACGTGAGTTTTCTTGAATGTGAAGTGTGGTCGTTTGCTGGGGCTGCCATAACAAAGGCTGGTGGCTTAAATAACAGATTTTCTCTCACTTCTGGAGACTGGAAGTCCACGCTGGAGGTGCTGGCAGGTTGGTTTCTTCGGAGGCCCCTCTTTTTGGTTTGCAGATGGCTTCCTTCTCACTGTGTCCTCACACGGTCACTTCCAGATCTCTGAGTCATTTGTGTTCTAATTTCTTCTTACAAGGACACCAGGCAGATTGGTCCAGGGTCCACGGTAACAGCCTCAGTTTACCTTCATTACCTTTTTAATGGCCTTACATTCTGAGATATTGGGGGTTAGGACTTCCACATATGAATTTTAGGGGGACATAATTCAGCCCCATAACATGAAGTGAGAGATGCTGAAATTAGAGGTGCTGTATTGAAGTAAAAACCATCCCATGGTGGTATCAATTCATGATAAAATCTACTCGGCCAACAGTACACAAGACTTTAAGGGCATGTCCATAAGCGCTGTCCAAATTTTACCAAGTCTTTTCTTTTCCCTTCATTATCTGATGGGCTAAATAATCACAAAATCATATTGTATTGCGTAGTGGTTCTGTTAACATTCAATGCTAACATGCTTATGCATTTCCACTGCTTTGGTATTTCATTCATGAATTTCTGGTTGTTGGGTTTTTTTTTTTTGTTTTTGAGCTGGAGTCTCTCTGTTGCCCAGGCTGGAGTGCAGTGGCACGATCTCAGCTCACTGCAATCTCTGCCTCCTGGCTTCAAGTGATCCTCCCACCTCAGCCACCCCAGTAGCTGGGATTACAAGCGTAATCCCAGTTAGCCACCAAGCCTGGCTAATTTTTACATTTTTTTAAAAGTAGAAATGGGTTCCACCATGTTGGCCAGACTGGTCTCGAACTCCTGGCCTAAAGTGATCCACCCACCTCAGCCTCCTAAAGTGCTGGAATTACAGGGGTGACCCACTGTGCCTGGCCATGATTCATGAGCTTTTAAATGCTTAAACACACAGTACATTTTTCATTAACATTATGTTGTTGCTTCCAAGACTAATTGCACTGTGGAACAGTAATCTGTCCTGTATTAAAATAATTTTAAATGCATTGAAGATTGTTATCTTCCCCTTTGACTCCCTCCCCTCCCAATTTCCCCAGCCCTCGAAGAGAAAGAAATATCAGAGCCAGTAGAAGAAAGAAGAAAGGAAAGAAAAAGAGGAGGAGGAAGAAGAGGAATAGAAGAGCCAAGCACAGGAAACGGGAAAGACTGAGCATGCCTGCTTTCTGCACTGTGGCTGTTTTTACAGGGTCAGGGGTTGGCATAAGCTGAGGAGAGATGGAGGGATGGAAGATGATGAGATACATGTTTCACACTGGAGAATGTTATCCAGTTTCTACTTAAACGAGACTGGATTTTTACAAAACATTTTAGTGTGGAGGTTTTCTTTTTTCATTTCTTTCTTCCCTCTTTCTCTCTTTTCTTCCTATCTTCCTTTCTTTCTGTCTCACTCTGTTGCTCAGGCTGGAGTGTAATGGTGAGATTTCGGCTCACTGCAACCTCCGCCCCTAGGGTTCAAGCGATTCTCCTGCCTCAGCCTCCCGAGTAGCTGGGATTACAGGTGCCCGCAACCACGCCCAGCTAATTTTTTGTATTTTTAGTAGAGACAGGGTTTCACCATGTTGGCAAGGCTGGTCTCGAACTCCCAACCTCAAGTCATTGGTCTCCCAAAATGCTGGGATTACAGGTGTGAGCCCTCTGCCTGGTTGACATTTTCAAATATATACAAAAGCAGAAAGAAGAGTAAAATTACTCCCCAAGGGCCCATGATCTAACTTCAACTATTATCAATGTTTTACTAGTTGTGGTTTCTCTCCCCTTCTTATTTTTTATGGAATATTTAAAAATCAAACTTTAAACACTTTATCATTTCACCAAAACACACTTCCTGTGCATCTCTAACAGACACGGAGATCTCTTTCACATACTCACAATTCCACTATTATATTTAACAAAATACAAAGTAATTATAATTGACCTTCTGATACCGTAAAATGAGGCTGCTCCTATGGTTGAAAATGAATGAGAGGCTGGGGAAATCTGCCCCAAATTCCATCCAATGATGGAAAAAGGCAACATGACTATATGATGTGAAGATAGTGGTCGGGGAAAGATAAAGTTGTTTCTAGATAGTGCCAAGTTCAACATACCCAACAAACCAGTCATTCACGTTTGAGCAAAATGTAAACTCTGCATTATCTGTAATTGGTCTGGCACACCAAAAACGGGACACGGGGCCTAAATATGTAGTTTTGAATTTCAGTAGACAGCCATGCTCTCTAGTGATGAAATTTGCTTCTAGGCGTTTCTTTGCCAAGACTTCCTTTTTCCACAATAATTCACACTCCCCAATATAATATCATTTAAAATGGGCAACTTGCTGTAGATGTTATTGTTCAATTCTTGTTCAATTACACTGCTTAATATTTTTAAAGACCTCAGTTTTTTCATCTGTAAAATGGGGATAAGACAAGTATCTACCAGATAGGGTTGTGTGAAATGAAATTTAAAAAGCAATGTATTAAGAATGTATGTAGTACTGCGCTTGGAGCATAATAAATGCTCAATTTATCCATTTATTTATTCAACAAATATTTAAATAATTATTTTGATTTAGCAGGTATTCTCCCAAGGGCTAGGAATGTAGAATTGGACAGGAACAGTTACAGTCTCTGTCTTGAAGGGTACATCACAATGGAGGTAAAAGAGGCTACGTAACAAATCACCCATTTATCACTTAATTACAATGGGAATGGATTTGATGAAGAAGTATATAGGGAGATGACAGTGGAACCTGAGCGAGTCTGAAGGTCTAAGAAAGCTTTCTGGATGTGCTGACAGATGATCTGTTCCAGCTCATCTGGCAGTCTGTTAGAGATAATGCAATTTGCAGCATACATGCCTGTAAATATAGAGAGACTCCAAGGTGTTTTTCTCTCTCCTGGACTGGTGGGTTGGTGGCTGTCTCATGTAGATTAACTAGCAGAATAAACCTGAGATTGTACCAAGTTTATTCTGCTCTTTTTGAGCCAGGATATACTTATTCTCATAGAAATAGTACACCCTATGTGCAATTGTTTATCAGCGGGATCCTGTGCCTTTGGGTTCTGTTTTTCATCATTCCTTTTAAAATGTTCCACTGTTTTATTACTGTGGAAAAGATATTCTTTTAGGTTATCTATAATCCCCTGTTGTACACGGTCTTTTCCTAAGGCATAATCCAGTTATTTGTGTTAATATAATGTTCTCTGGTAATGGCTTTGATCCAAAATCTTATTTTTTAATCAAATTTCATAACCAGAAGAAAACAGAGAAATGCATCAGCCTATTGCCATCATTCATTCGTTTATTCCATCTATATTGAAGCTTCTACAAAGTGCCACACACTCTTCTAAAAGGTAAGGATACCATGGGAGCCAGAGAAAGGGAGTTCCTGCTGGCTTCAACATCACTGCGGGGAAGGAAGGCAGACAAGCATAAAATGAGACTATTTTATTTTGATATGTGCAGAGGGATGAGAGAGTGAGTGACTGAAAATAATTTTAGATAGGATGGTCAGGAGAGATCTCTCCAATGAGGTGACAAAGGGCCAAGAGATGAGACAAAGAGTCCCGCGGTAAGCTGGGAAAAGCGCATTTCGGGTTCCCGCTTGCACTCTGTGCTCTGGCCCCAGTGAATGTCGTAATGTTACAGAAGTAGCCCCTGAGTTGTAGGATTAAAGCTGTTGAGGCTGCTCTCGGGGTGCTGGGATACGCCCTAGGCTTTACTGGAGTGTAGTATCCTTGTGGTAGATGGGGCAGACCCAGGGAGGAAGATTCCCTTTAGGTGTCCTTTGATAGAACCTGTGCTGAAAGGTAGGCTAGAAGCTGATGGAAGAAAGGAAGGCGAGTGGCAATTGTTGGTTAGAACTTTGCCCTGCCAGCTTCCTGCCAGCAGGGCCATGCCATTCGTTCATCTGTTTAGGGGTAAAAAGTGTATGCAAGTTTCTGGTTGCCTGAAGATGCAATAAAATTCACCTGGTAGTTACTGAATTATCTCTCAGGCTTTTCGCAAATTATTGACTGCTATCATCAGTTTTCAATATGGTCTTTTTCTGCAGCTTTATGACAGACAATAACAGGACTCGCTCTCTTAAAAGAAAATGAACCACAAAGTCTAAAATTGTGTCGCTTTTTCTTTATGTTCCAGCAGATATCTTTGCTTATCTGACTGCACTGCAACAAAAGCTTCACAAGCACATTCTGTAGTAACACGTCTTTGAGCACTTACCCAAATGTGTTCCAGAGACAGCCAAGGGAACCACCCTCTCACTCTCCAGGGGCACTGCAAAAATACAAAGCCTGCCTGTTTACATCACAGAGTTGCACAATTGCAAGTCTGTAACAGCAACGGGCATTAACAAGGAGAGTCAGGCACCTCCCTTCCTTGAAGGAGCTCGCAGATGGAACTTTGTGACAAACAGGGCGTTTTCCCTCAGCCTGCTGGTCTCTCCTCAGCAACACAAAGGCGCCTTGGAAATGGAATTGTTTTTCTCAGTTCTCTGGTGCCATCTGGAGGTTTGATGCTAGATTCACAGCCAATAATTTAATTCTGCAAACAGGTCCAGATGTGTGGCAAAGAGGCTCTAGCGGATAACTCAAAATTTAAGATCCTTAGTATGCATCCATAAAGGGAAAAGGAAGCGCTGAGCTGAAAAAGTGATTTTGGTACTTTTGACAACATGCTCTTCTGAATGTAAAATCAAACAGCAGCAGCTCTCATTTGTTTAAGGGGCTGGACAAGAAGGAGCTATGTAGATGGGTGGTCTGCATTTTAAGGGCTCATTAGGCAACTGTTCATTGGTTCACTTCACTTACATTGGGTAGACTTGAAGCTTAAATTTCGTTAGCCCAAGTTCAAGTGTATAGGAGGACAGCAGGAAAATACTGTAGAGCCTTTTTATGTAAGGGTGTGAGTTCTCAAGACAGTTCGCCTTGGTTCAGATACCAGCTCCACCACTTATAAGCAGTGTAACCTCAAACACGTTACATGAATTCTTTGTTTACTTCTTTCCAAAATGGGTTTAACAGTCTGTACCCCGTGGGGTTATTGTGAGAATTCATTGGCATAGTAATAAAAACGCTTAACCACAGAGCCTGAAGTGCAATACTCAACAGACATGAAGATTTATTAGGTGGGACCAGATCCTTGTGAGTACTTTACCCAGTACCCTGTGAATTATGAGGTCTTCTCATCTGCATGGTAGGAGTAGGCTCTAGTCCCAGTGAAAATGACAAGGCCTGGAGAGTGAGTACTTCTGGAAAGGGTTAAGTGCTTACTTGACCACACTCTCCATGGGTGGGTTGTTACCAAGGCATGAATTCAGGCCACACATAGGCAGATGGCTTTGCTTCTGGAAACAAACGATGAGAGTTCATATTTGCCATTGGAAATCACACCAGTGCAATTCTTTTTCTTTTTTTTTTTCCTGCCTCTGCCTCCCGAGTAGCTGGGACTACAGGCACACGCCACCACGCCCAGCTAATTTTTTTGTATTTTTAGTAGAGACAGGGTTTCACCATGTTAGCCAGGATGGTCTTGATCTCTTGACCTTGTGATCCACCCGCCTCAGCCTCCCAAAGTGCTGGGATTACAGGTGTGAGCCACTGTGCCCGGTCACACCAGTGCAATTCTAATCGATTGAACCCACAGGTCTTTAATGTGTTGGATGCTGAACAAGAGCCGATCTCTCCCAAGGAGAATTATGTTCATGCTTTACAATCCAGTTGGGGACATTATACAAGCGCATTCATAATTGAGGTTTATTATGGAGACGTCCATCCTAGATGCACAAGTAAAAATTTCTACACACATGGGAAGTGGTGGTGGAGGGTAAAATCTCCAAAGATAGGTGGGATGGCGGAGGGGTCCATGGTCTCCATTATGCTGCCTGTTGGAGATGGAATGAGGGACATTGTGATTAAAGAATGTGCTGCATCGGACGTTTCTTCTTAAGTTCCCGTCAACATGAATTGGCTTCTGAAACAAGAAAGCATTCTTGTTATCTTAGTAATTATTATTCATATAACATCAGTAATATCCTCTGATAGTTATGCTGCATTTTATAGTTTGTAAAGAACTTTCACATACAGCGATATCACAGGATTTTAGTTTTTTATTCATATTGAGTTAATATCAGCAAAGCACCTAGGATAGTAGTACTTGGAACACAGTCAGTGCTATATACATGTTTAGTAGATCGTTATTACGAGAGGCAAATGGTCTCTAGTTAACTTGAATCTCAAAAGAATTTCTTCATAGAAATTCTTGTTATAGCCTATCGATGTGGCTTTAAAACAGCCAATATAAGATTCTCTCTTCAATAAAAAGTACATCATTGCCTGGAGAAAATTAAGCTCTTGAAAATCAAGCTGTTTGTCCCATAACTGAAACTTAATCCTAATGTCACATTCTTAACATTAAAAGTTATGATCCTTAAGTGATAAATTCCAGCTACTTACAATGTAGACTATTTTCTGAAATATACTACAAAATGGCTGTAACTGAATGCATCGAACCATCTAAACGAAAGAAGGCACAACACGAAATGGTTTTTGTTTTTCTCTTACCTTTGCTTTCAAACTTGATTAGCTGTGTCTCTCTTTTTCATCACTTAAAGATGCTTTAGGCGAATCCCACAGCTTTTCCATTACTCTCAGTTACTCAAGCGATATTTAAAAGCACACTCTGGTCCGGTTCATTTGAAACTTCAGTCAGTCACCCAATCTCATATCCCCTCTCCCCTGCTCCCCAGAACCAGCCAGGCAGCAGGCGAGACTCCTGCCCGCCTTCCCCTCTCCTTTTTGCTTTCACCTTTGGACAGGGGAGAAGGAATTACAGAAGAGGGGGAAAGATGTTTTAACGGGTGTGACTATCGTTCTCTCTCGGCAGACGCGCTCTGTATGGGAGGCTGGCTATTTTGGAGTCATGAGTGTGTGCATTAGGAGACCCCGTAGGCAGCTTCCCCACGCACATTATCTTTGCTTGAAAGAGTCACTCCAGCTTCACCCCTCGGTAAGCCTCTCCCCAGCTCCTACCCCCAGAGGGATGCCCTCCTCCTTGCATTCCCTGGTCAGCCCACAGCCTTCTTTAGTAACGTACCAAGCCTGGCACCCTCCCCTGGTGTGCACTTGGCCTGCCCACCCTGCCACCTGAGATGCGGAGAGCAGAGGCTCCCAGACAGCTCCTGCCTTTCCTGCATCTACCATCTTGTCTCTTTCCTCACTTTTCCCTTGCTTAGACAGACACACAGGGCAGACAGAAGTTCACTGCCTGCGCAACTGTCTAACCAAAGATTGAGGTCCCCACCACCCGCACTTGCACAGACACGACTGAGGGCCCAACCCTGAAAGTGACTCTTAGCCTGGGCAGCGGAAGGGTCAAAAACCATAGCCCTCGGCTCTGATTCAGAAGGGTCCCTTCTCTTTCTGGCTCCTGTTCTTACATACACGGTGGGCCGTGGTGAGCTGATGAATCCAGGCAAACTCTTCCATCTCTTCGCATCTCCTGGGTAGCTCTTTTTGGAATCCGATAACACTTCACGCTTTCTGTTTTCAGCTCAGGGACATCATTCTAAAATTGTCAGAGGACAGAAAAAGTCCTGTGCACATTCTGTCACACTGGTATCACGGGTGTCATAAAAACTTTTTACAGCTCTTTGTTTCAAAACCCTTTTCTTTTGGCAGCCAGGATGGTTCAACAGGGAAAAGCAGAATCTTGTCCTTGTTGCCAATTTCTTGGTGCAATTTGCTAAAAACACATATTCTCTGGAGGCATGATTTGATTATATTTAAAATTTGTACAATTTTTGTGAACACTGAATCAAGGTCAGGAGCTCTATATTTGGCAAATTACTGCTTTTTAAGAGAAAGGCAATGTATGGATTGGCATTCAAGCACAAGTCGTTGTATTTGAGTAGCACTGGCTATCTTCATGACATATCTGGGTTTTCTAGTTTAAAGAAACTTTAGTTTTTAGGTCTTAGTTTCAGTTTTTAGCTTTACAACTTTGATTAAAGAACTGCTTTGGTAAACAGAAGCCACCAAGGGCTTCTTCTCATGTATGTACTGCAAACATGCATGATCAAATGCCAGTGACCTGCGTCACCTAATTGCAACACAATATAGCTGCTAGAACATGCATGATAAAATCAGAGCATAATTTTCAAAAAAAAGTTAAAAACATTACACTCATACAAATATAAAGCACATGTGTGTCAATGAGACAATTTATTGATGAGGAAACCAGCAGTGTGCACAGAATGATTCAAAGAAAAATACACTATCATTAACCAAAGTCCGTATTTTATTTAGATTGCTTTACTTTGTACCTAATGTTCCTTTTCTCTCCCAGGATCCTGTCCAGGATAACATACTGCATTTAGTTGTCCTGCTGCCTTCAACCCCTCTTGGCTGTGAAAGTCTCTGATTTTCCTTGGTTTTGATGACCCTGACACTTCTGAAGAGTGTTGGTCAGGTATTTTGTAGAATATTCATCAGTTTGGATTTGTCTAATGCTTTTCTTATTAGACTGGGGTTATGGGATAGGGTACCCATGGATCACTCTAGCCTCCTCCCTTTGCTTGTTCATAACTTCCCACTCCAAAAGTGAGGAGCCTGGCTCCCACCCTCCGTTACACTTTACTACCTCTTCATTTTTTACACTAAAAGACACCAACTTTATGGTGAAAAATGCCACGCTTATTCTAGAAAAATTCAATTTGCTCACCAAAGAGATGCTGCGCTTTTTCACAACCCTTGAAAGATTTCACATCACCATTTTGAAAAACTTTGTGACGGAACACAGTGGGACTAGTGGCTGAATGGATCAATGTTTATCAATAAAGGCGAATTTTCAGATACTCCTTCTTTCATTTCCTTCATTCTTTTAAAAGAATAAAGATAACAGTGTGACAGCATTTCGGCGGGTGACATTATTTATCTTGGATCTTCACTTCTCCCGACAGATCAACCTCTATCTTCACAGGTGTTCTATTTATTATTTATATCTAGTATATTTTTCTGACTTGTAGTATTCATTAAATTTGTAATTAGTAACCACCTGCTTCAATTAGTCATTTTTGATATGCTTTGTTGTAAATTGGTATTATAACCCTTCACATTTTAAAATCAACTTTACTGAGGTATCACTTACATATGGTAAAATGCATTCATTTGAAGTGTATAGTTTCGTGACTTTTGGCAAGCTACATCCATGAAACTACGAATATAATCAAGATAAGAAAATAATTGCTTCATCCCCAGAAGTTCCCAGGGTCATGAGCCTGTTTACAATCAAGCCTTCCCAAGCCCTGATTATTTTCACTATAGATTAGTTTCCACGCAGTAATTTAAGAACACAAATCCTGAATCACAACTAATAGAATACAAGTGACATGAGAAAACACAAGACTCTGTTAGCTGAATGACAGCTGAAACAGATTTACCAACACAGTTCTTGGAGCACATTTACAACGTTTATGATATCATCATTGAAAATGCAGTGGAATTTAAAAAGTATAATTAATGTTACGTTTCAAGTTTATAAAACATGTGAATAGGATTGTTTCATCATTGTTCATCTCCAAAACTGCCATACTATACATGGACTACTTGACATACCATAAGCAATGTGAATAGCACATTTTAAGAAACATAATTCTAAGAGGCCATTGGCTTCAAAAAGTCAAAGGCATCGACTTTTCTAATACATACATGATAATGTGGCGGCGGCGGGGGTGGGGCGGGGGGAGAGCAGCAACTTAGCCACGCATATGTTTTTTTCTAGGGAGAAGCCATAACATTCATCAAATAGATGTCAAGGTTTTTGAGAATTGGATAGGAGCGTTAGTCTAGTACAATTAATCTCACTCTTCAGTGTAGTTAATAATTCTTCCTTTTGGCATATGCTTGGATTTTATCCCTGGACAGTACGGTTTCGTAGGTTGCAGGGCCCAAGGATTTGAATCATAGATGAGCATCCCAGTGACCCTGATGCCAGTGCTCCACTGACCGCACATTGAGAAAGACTACCTTGGAGCTCTCAATGTGAAAAGTCTGATTGCATGCATTTCCGTCATGGCTTTCCTGTAACGGGAAACACTGTATCTGATGCAAGATGATGGTGTGTCAGGGAGTTTCTGACAGGCATTTCTGCACTTGAGGAGACATGGAACTCACTGCTCTTTAAAACCCTTTCGCTTTGAAGAATTCGTTCATTCACCGTCACACAGCTTGTGAGCACTCCTTACCTTGGAGCACCAGTCTGCCTGGAGAGAAACGAGTTGACACATGGAGACACTACTTCCTTCCCCCAAAACAATCTGTCACTCTTCTAGTGAGAACTAGAAGAGGGACTTGTTTTTCAGGACAGCAATGAGAGAAGAAGATTCTCTCTCAGGCACACCAAGCACCAAGTCCAAGGCTGAAGGAATGAACCACAGCGGATAATGAGCTGACCGCCATAGCATGGAAGTAGGCCCCAGCGGAGCCCGGCTTCGAACCTACGAAGTTATGGCAACTTCCAAAAACCACGTGCAGAGAGGGTGATCTTATGTTCTTATGAAGTGGCTGTATTGAGTAGAAGCCATGGAGAAATGGCCAAAGAAAAGCATATCACAAATAATTACAGTAGCTCTCCAAAAAGCGTTGTACTTCAAGAAAAGACAAGAAAATTTGAAAATATAGTTTGTAAAGGGTTTGCTGTTTCCTTCATAAGAAGTCTGAAATATCTCTAAGATGTGCTGTCTTCTAGAAAACATCCATACTGAACAGGAAAGATCAAAGACATCCAATATTTCCCTACAATGATATCCTTAGGATTTTCCATTTAAAACGTATTCCTTAGAATCAACATACTTCTTGAACAATGCACAGTGAATTTCATTTTATTAGCAAAATAATAAAACAAAGCATATTCTGGACAATAATCAATACTCTGAAATTATATTACTTTTGTTAGTTCTCCCTTGAAATTAAATTATTTTTCCACTTCAATTTAAAAAATGTCTCCAAGTAATTCTTTCACATAATTTAAAAAGTCAAATAGAACCACAAGGCTTACAAACAAACAAGGCTGTAATCTTTTGGCCTTCTTTTTGCTACCTTCAGAAGAGTTGACACGAAAACTTTTTCCACAGTTAGGGAGTGGAGGGTAGAGGCTCCTGAACTTGACTGAATTTGTTCAAGTGCTCATGCCTGAGTGGATCCCTGAAGTCAGGGGGATGATAACAGCCATAAGCTTGCGTCAATCCGAGCCCCTGCAACTGGAAGAAAGTCAGTCTCTATCACACCTCACAGCTGCTACCAACGATCTCACCAACAATCACAGTGGTGGAAGGGGCGCTGGACAGACCAATCTGTTCCTGGAAACACTTTCCCCAGCCCCCTTCACTTTCTCCAAGTGGTAGACTAATAATGGTCTCCAAAGATATCCAGATCCTAATTCCTGGAAACTGTAGATGTTATATGGTAAAAGTGATTAACTTAAAAATTCTTGAGATTGGGGTATTATTCTGGATCTCTAAGTGTCCTTTTAACAGTGAGGCAGAGAGAGATTTGACAGATAGGAGTAAGGCAATGTGAGGACTGAAGCAAGATGCTACGTTGTTGACTTTGAAGAAGGAGGAAGGGGCCACAAGCCAAGGAATGCAAGGCTGGAAAAAATTTAAAAAGGCCCTCTCTTTAGTGAAAGAATGAATAAATATATTTGCACAGTTTCTGGTCCAAGTTTAAATTCCTTTCCAAATGGCTGTGAATGTACCTGTCCTGCTGTGTTTGCATTAAGAAGACGTGTTTCTGTTTCTCACGGAAGCCACTGACCACTAAGCTGCTCCCATAGGTTGACTTGGATCTTGATGTTCATAGTTAATATTGAGTGACTGCAGAACTTAATTTAGCCACAAGATGGAGACTTTATCCTAGTCCTGGAAAACGTCTCAGCGCCTGGGACTTCTGTAAGTAAAATTCCAGAATGAAATACCTTAATTCATTTCTCATCCAGCCTCTGACCCCATGTACAAGATGAAGAACCTGAGTTCCAGAGAGATCACAGACTTTTCAAAGGAGTCAAATCTAAAGCTTGTTTCCTAATTCCCATTCTGCTGTTCTTCAGAAAGCATCATTTTTGCTTCCTATGTTTTTCTGATATGTTATTTCTCTTATTTTCTGAGAAGTACACTTACTCATGTAAAGAGGTTTTTTTTGTTTTCTTTTGCTTTTCATCTCTCCCTGTTGTTATGTATCAGGCAGATAACTTGTTTAAAATCATTTCATATGCTGTCTACATTGGCCTATGCATTGCTAACCTCATGAGAGGAGAAAACTCAATTCAAACTAAATAATATCCACCTGTAGCTACCACAGGATGTTCAGCTGGGAGCTTGAGGTGTTTGGGTGAATCAAACATGGTCTTCACCTTCTAGGAGCTCTGAGTTCAATGGATGAGGAAGAGAAGCAAATGAGATGATTGCCGTAAGAGAGGTATACTATTCTTTCTATTAGCAGAGAAGAGGAGGATATCTCTTCCAACTGGAAACTGGACATCCTTGGGAAGAAGATGACATTTAGAAAAGACCATGAAGGACAGATGAAATAGTATAAGCCACAAATAGGGTAAAGGGATATGTAGACAGGCAGGCAGTGTGGACAAATTATGCAGCCAGGGAAAGCAGCAGAAATTTGGGTGGTAGGAATTCTGTTAATCAGGATATGCTCTGTTACACAGTGGTAATAGATTCTCCAAATGGTCAGTGGCTTAACAAAGGCTTCTTTGTCACTCATGGTTACGTCTAACAAGTGCTGGCAGAGCTTTACTTCACACAGTCACTCAGGGACCCACGCTAAGTAGGAACCATCATCCTGCAACTCTATTATCTGGTCCACACAGCCTAAGTTGCCATAATAGAGGAAAGAAAACTAAAATATCGTGCATGAGTTTTTCACTGCTTCTGCCAGAGGAGGCATGTATCACTTGCATATATGTAATATTATTGGCCAGACCTAGCAGCATGGCTCTCGCTCAACACAAGCGTGGACACATTACTTTCTCCACCACAAAAGTCTTCCAAAATTGACTATAATTCAGAATATTTATAAGGGAGGAGCTTGGATCTTAATGTAGAAAGTCTTTCACATTTTGGTGAAAGACTAACAATTTGCCCCAACTCTGAGAGTATCAGAACTCTGTTTTAATAAAAAGAACATTACATATCTACCAATGAGTCAGGCCTTCCCAAAAGTCAAGTAGAGGGAGCAAAGCTTTTCTATTATTGTGCATACGATTTTTTATTAATTCTGCAAAGGAGTCACGGACAAGAGCAGATTCTAAGAGCCTCTCATGGCTCCAGGCTCCATCAAGGCAATCAGATCTGGGAGCTGTCAGTGTCAGTTTAACAAAGCAAATACATTTCTGGGTATGGCGATGGAGGGTGAAAGGTAGATTCACAGGTATCTTCCAGTGTTTCATGTCTGAGAATCTTCCAGAAAAGTTGTCTTTCTCTTACTTTGACGTCCAATGAAGAAAAGCACTCAGATGATCACCACGACTGTAAGAGTCACCCTTGATCTGTGTGATAACATGAAACTTACTAAAGAGCTAAGGAATTCAAGTAGTTAGTATTCCTACACGATTCGGTTGGCAATAAGGTACAGATCCTGGCATGTTCTGGGTGTCATATTGTCCAGGTCATGCTAGGGCAATGGAGAGGACAAACAGGTGTCTGGAAAGGGGCATATTTCTCAGGCAGACGGGATCCTCGTGAGAGCAGGGCTGGCTAAGAGTATAAACCAAAGGTGGGCCGAACTCATTCAGGGGTTTGGTGTGGACTTGAAGAAATTCAAACCAAGCAGTTTCTTATAGGACAAAGGTGGCAGCATCACTCAGTCTCTTTAACAAGGCAACTCAACACCTCTTTGTTGTTGGGAAGGATGGGATAGAGGTAAAGGGCTGAGTCGTAGGGCCAACATGCAGGAGAATGATGAGAGCATAACTTTTCTTTTTGGTCTTGAAGGTAATGTCTTCAGGATGGGATCCCTAAAACCTGCCATTATTATCTCCAGGTTTCCCTCCTACCCATCCATTGCTGCTGAGTACCGCAAGGCCTGGTACCAGTTAATTATCACAGGGGAAGAGATTTCCCAGGCTGGGGTTGTAAACGTGGAGGGGGACATTCTCGCTTCAGTATTCTAAGATGAATCTCTTCAAGTCCAAGATGGCAGGAGTTGTGGTGTTAGTGTGGCCTTGCCCAATTCACTCATCATCACTGTGTCTCAGAGTCTCAAAAGTAAAATAGGGCTGTGTACATCACGCGCGTGTGCGCACGCATGCACACACACACACGCACTTTAGCATCACACAATGTCATCACTGATATCCTGGAGTCTTTGCTGCCCGCCTGTACCCTGTTGCCTCCACAAAGTCAATGAAACACGAGGAAACGAAAGCATACGTGGATGGTTTTAAACAGATGTCCAGGAATTCAGGTGTGGTAGAGTTCAGGCATACGTTAGGATTAATTCTGACTTATGGTTTTGTAGGACAAGTGTCCAGAAAGGCAAGAGTGAAAGAAGATCAAGAAAACTTGTATAAGGTAAATTTAAGAGATCATTTATGAAGTTCAGTTTGAGCAGGAAAGATGATGAGAAAGAAAAAGGCTGATATTTGAAAACGTTAACAGTTCAAATGTCTCATTGTGGTTAAGGGACATGTGCAAAGACAGGAACGGTTTGATAACTGGGATAGGTCATTGTATGATCAGAGAGTGGAATATGATTTATAAGTAGAGAAGATAGATGTGTAAAAGGAGAGAATAAGAACCAAAGATCTGCAGGAATGAAGGGAGCAGGCGTCATGAGCCACCATCATCTTAGAGTCCAGTTGTATTTCTTTTTGCCATCATAGGGAATAAGAACCAAAGTAGAGAACACAGATGTGTACAAGGAACTCAGTGAGGCCTTGGAAGCACGTGACTGAGGTGGAATGGGTGTGAATGTCAGTTACTTCTAATTATGCCTATTTCACTGACTTTTGACATAAGCTACCAAGTTGAGCCAAACCTCACAGGTTAGGGACACAGCTTTCCACAAGACTACACAAACTGAAGACACCAGATACAAATTCAAAGGCTCACAGGCCACTCTTACTCTGACCAGTTGCTATAAATTTGGTGGTTCCCATAAGCCCCTCAGGATTAATAATACACTAAAATGACTCATGGAACTCAAGAAAGTACTATAATTACAGTTGTAGGTGTATTACAGCAAAAGGACACACATCAGAACCATCCAAAAGAAAAGAGATACAGATATAATGAGGTCTAGGGGCGTCAACACAAAGCTAAGAGGAAGGATGCATTACCTTCTTGGCACATGAGTGTGTGACATTATCAGAAAATTAACAACCTGTGAAGCTCAACTGAACTTTGGTGCTCAGATCATTACACAAACATGACTGATGGAATCATGGGCCTTGCAGTTGAATTCAATCTCTAGCTTCCCATGGCTCCCTGGAGACCAAGCTGATATCACCTGGCTCAAAGGCCCCACCTCTCATCACATGGTTGGTCTTTCCTGCAGAAAGAGCCAGCTCCTGTCCTGAGTCATCTCTTTAGCATAGACTGCCAAGTTTGATCCCAGGGGTTCACCATGAATAATAAAGACACTCCTAACCACTTAGGAAATTCTAAAGGTTTAGATGCTACTTCCCAGGAACCAGGGACAAAGTCAGGCATATTCTTTATTACATATCCGCTAAAGTAACAAGGATAGTGACCAGAATTGGCGGTGGAAGGCGCCAATTTTAAATTTCATATCATTGCAATAAGGATAAGGGTTGATGAAGTCAGAGTGTGTAACCATCCAAGGATCCAGAGGCAGGTGTGGGGAACAGAGTGCTAATACAGAGTGAAGTCTGAAAGTGTGAAGGAACGATGGAGGAGAATCTGTCCTCTGGTTCGAGAAATTGGAATCTTGAGCTCTTTCAAAACCTGTCATCTTCTGTGTTTCAGTGAGGCCCCCCCTGCCCTCTATATCCCTACATTAGGTCTCTAGCTTCTCCTGAAGCACCTCAGCCCCCAAGTACTGAGTGTGCTCTACAAATATACCTTAAAACACTTCTTTGCGCCTACTCAACCCAGATGGGAAAATTCCTTTCCTTATTCCTGTTGTGTCAAGGCTAAAGACAATGGGGAAAACTTTTTCTCCACCTGCATTTTATTCTGGGATAGGTCAAAGAAGGGCATTGCTTTTATCCTCATATTATCAAACAAAAACCTAAGAAAAAAAGAAGTTCGTTTCTTACACTTTATTACAACTTCTCCTTTGAAAACTTCAAACATAGAGATAAGGAACAGGTTGGAGGTCTGATTTGGAAGGGCCACAGTGCTGCTTCAAACCATCTAATCTTCATTTTCTCGCATAGGTAAATCTCTGACCGGCTCATGTAACTAGCTCTTTCAATGAGCCTGGTCATGACTCTACCGTCTGAAGGGACTGATGCATGGGCTGGAGCTACGTCTTCTGTGGTCTGAAGATCCAAAGATATTCACTAAGGAGTCAGGATTCTGATATGAATTTATAAGGGCTTTGTTCCAAAAGATGCTTGGTTGTTATTGACTCATTATGTTCATTTGAAATAGGTTTTTCATAATCCCTGTTTTCCAGGAGCTAATGATATCACTGGAACAAGTCAGTGCTGTAATTTATGGCTTATTTCTTTCTGCTCTGAGTGTCAGACACCGAAAGCTAGCTTGGGGAGACACTTGGCCAGACTCCCACCTATTTATCTGTGTCAGCACTGGCAGACAGTGTAACTACATTTGCTTCATTTCCCATGCAGTTTATAGAAAGATCATTAAGCAGCAGGAAATAACAGAGGTCAGAATACATGAGATTACACCAAAAGGTTTAGGCTGGCCATTGGGATTAGACATAACCAGAAAGATCAGCTTCAAGGATGTGCAAAAAGTGTGAAACAAGACTGTAATCCCTCGGTGACCGTTATTCCTTGGAGCCAATGTTATTAGAGAGATTTTTATCATACAACTGAGACAAACCATCAATCGTATCAATAAAGACTACATAAATATATTATCATTATACAGCATATATTATGCAGTATATGTCTCAGGCCTGTAGGAGATAATATTGAATTAGTTTCAAGTCGACATGATTAAGATTAATATGTAGTTCATAGCAGATTCCAGTGATGCTCCAGGGTAGCTCTCCTCCAGGTGGTGACTCAAGAATCCAGAGTACTTCCATCTTGTGGTTCTTCCATATCAACTCAAAGCTTCCATGCTCACTTCCAAAGGAGACAAAGATGTGGACGGATTATACATGGTCTGTACATGGTCTGTAATTTCATTTTGCCTATCATGTAATTAGAACTAGACACCGGATATGGCTTAATCAAAAAGGTGCTGGTCGGGGAGTATCATTTGCTTATGTGTCCAGGAAGGAGAGGAAACCCAGATGTGGGTGAACCCTTGTTGTCCCTTCCTGGTTGCCTCACAACTGTTGTTATCATCAGGGTTATATTAAAGCTGTCTAGTATAGTTAACAGATACAAATAGCACATAGCAGTACTCAGTCAATGCTAACTTTTGCTGTTATTATTTATTATTTTCCATATTATTAAAGTAAATATGTACTTTGTACAAAAGAAATATCATAAACCCAAAAGGGGAGATGGTATTTGGAAAGGCAGCTTAAAGTTTGTTCATTTTTTTGCTATGCTTCATATTTTTGAAATAGTATTTTATTCAGAATAGTTTTAGATTTACAGAAAAATTGTGAAGATAATGCTGGAAGTTTCCAGAGACCCTCACACACCCTTTCTATTATTAATATCTTACATTAATATGGTATATTTGTCACAAGTAATGAACCAATATGCATACATTATTGAAGTCCATGCTTTATTCAAATTTCCTGAGTTTTTGCCTAATGCCCTTCTTCTGTCTGAGGATCCTACGCAGGATACCGTGTTATATTTAGTCGTCATTTCTTTTTAGACTCCTGTTGGCTGTGACTGTTTCTCAGACTTTTATTAGTTTACATACTCTTTATTACAACTTCTCCTTTGAAAACTACAAACTATAAAATTAGGGAATAGGTTGGAGGTCTGATTCGGAATGACCAGAACTTGCTTCAAGCCATCTAATCTTTATTTTCTCATGTAGGTAAATCTCTCACTGGCTCATGTATTGTTTTTGATGACCTTGGCAATTTTGAGGAATCCTGGTCAGATATATTGTAGATTACCCCCCCGTGGTTATTTGTCTAGTGTTTTTCTTATGATTAGATATGGGTTATGACTTTGGGAGAGGAAGATTACAGAAATAAAGTGCCAGTTTCATCATATCAAGGGTGCATCCCACCAACATGACTTATGACTGCTGACTGACCTCGATTACCTGGCTGAGGTAGTGCTTATCAGATTTCTCTACTGTAAAGTTACCCTTCTCCACCATATTATGTACTGTACTCTTTGGAAGGACGTAACTTACAGCTCACATTTAAGGAAGGGCTCCATCTCTTTGAGGGCCAAGTAACTACATAATTTATTTAGAATTCTGTACTGAAGATTTGTCGATTCTTCTCCATTTATTGATCTATTCAACCATTTACAGTTCTGTGTTGCTCAACGACTGGAGTATATTCTGGGAAACATGTCATTAGGTGATTTCATCACTGTGTGAGCATCACAGAGTTCCAAAGGGGACTATCTTACCACACAAATCTAGATGGTACAGCCAACTGAACCTCTAGGCTACACAGTATAGCCTATTGCTGCTAAACTAAAAACCTGTACCACATGTTACTGTACTGAATATTGTAGGCAACTGTAATGCAATAGTAAGTATCTGCATATCTATACATAGAAAAATTATAGTACAAATACAATACTGTAATCTTATGGGACCCTTGTTGTATATGTGATCCACTGTTGACCAAAACATCATTTTATATGGCACATGACTCTATATCAATATAGATACATATTTATTTGATACTATACTTTGAGTTTTATTCTGATACTACTTTGTTTTGTTGCTTGAATTATTCCAGCTTTGGCCATTGAAAGTTTTTTCAGTTGGTTCCTGTATTCCTTAGACTTACGTCATCCACATGGACCATTTTTTTTTTTTTTTTTTAGCACTTTTTGACTTTCTAGCACTAGAGAATGTGTCAGGCTTATCTCGTATACTTCCTGCCCCAGTCCTAGAATCATTTCTTCTCTAAAGAGCCCTGGTTCTTTTATTGGAGAATGGTATTAGGAAAGAAGACCTGCTTGTTGCAGTGGCTCACACTCGCAATCCCGGCTTTCAGGGAGGCTAAGGTGGGTGGACCACAGGAGCCCAGGAGTTCATGACTAACGTGGGCAACACAACAAGACCCCATCTTCACAAAATTTAAAAATTAGCCAGGTGTGGTGGCATACACCTGTAGTTCAAGCTACTCGGGGGGCTGAGGTGGGAGGATCACTTGATCCCAGGGAATCTGAGGCAGCAGTGAGCTATGATCACACCATTGCACTCCAGCATGGGTCACAATGCAAGATCCCATCTCTAAAAAAAGAAAGAAAACCATATCTGGATATTAGGTGTGTCACTGCTACTAAGGTGGTATTGTGCCTATGTCTTCCAAGATGGCAGAGCAAATATATGTGTGTATACTAATATAGATCCACACACACATACATAATATCTTTAAATATGATACATAGATATGCATTATATATATGTGCCTCTGTGTATGTATGTCAACTTTAAGCTAAACAGGAGTTCATACTGATGTCCCCAGCTCTAATCCATACCCATGGATTATTCCAGCCACCTTCTCTTCCTTGTCTTACTTCCCACTCCAACAGTGAGAGAAACCTGTTTCCCACTATCTATCATCCATTTACTTCACTGTTCAATTCCAATATACACATACAGTGATTTCAGAATTGTTAACCCATGCTTCCTTGGTAAACAACTTTATCAATTAAAGGGCTTCCGGTTTTTTGCCTTTAGTCTTATAATATCTACCCAATTCCAAAGTTACTCAGGTCAGCACCTTTTCACTTTTTTTTGACTGAGGGTTTTCCCCATACATTTGTAAACCTACTGAAAAACATACATACAAATGCATTTTTAAAAAATGGTGCACAGGCTGGGCGCAGTGGCTCATGCCTGTAATCCCAGCACTTTGGGAGGAGTTCAAGACCAGCCTGGCGAATATGCTGAAACTCCGTCTCTACTTAAAAATACAAAAATTAGCCTGGTGTGGTGGCACGCGCCTGTAGTTCCCACTACTCGGGAGGCTGAGGCAGAAGAATCTCTGGAACCCAGGAGGCGGAGGTTGCAGTGAGCCAAGATCACACCACTGCACTCCATCCTGGGCAACAGAGTGAGATTCTCAAAAAAAAAAAAGAAAAAAGAAAAGAAAAAGAAAAATTTGCACATATTAAGGCTTACTATTTGTGCTGAAAAGTTGTAGAGTTTTTGACAAACGCATATTCTTGTGTATCCACTGTTACAGCAGTATACAGATTAGTTTCACTGCCTTAAAAAAAAATAAACCTATTCTCTATCTATTCAACCCTCCCTGACAACCGTTGATGTTTATCAACTCTGTCTTTTTCATAATGTCATATGGAATCATACAGTATGTAGCCTTTTTTTTTTTTTTTTTTGAGATGGAGTCTCACTCTGTCCCCCAGGCTGGTATGGAGAGACACAATCTTGGTTCATTGCAAGCTCTGCCTCCTGGGTTTAAGTGGTTCTCCCTGTCTCCCCCTCCTGAGTAGCTGGGATTATAGGCACCCACCACCAAACACAGCTAATTTTTGTATTTCTAGTAGAGACGGGGTTTCGTCATGTTGGCCAGACTGGTCTCGAACTCCTGACCTCAGGTGATCCACCCCCCTTAGCCTCCCAAAGTGCTGCAATTACAGGCATGAGCCACCATACCTGGCCCAGTATTTAACCATTTAAGACTGGCCTTTTTCATTTATCAGTGGGGATTTGGAATAAAAGGCTCTAAGATATTTTCTAGCCAAAAGACTCCATGCCTATTGGTATGTGGAGAGGAAGCTAGGGTAGAAAAGAAAGCAATTCCTACTGAAGACATGAGACCACTTCCAGATGTCTGCATTCAGGCAAGATGGTATCGGTAATCAATGAAGGATTGCTCATCTATTTTAATAAGATCAAGACAACTCAAGCTCAGCTCTTCTAACTTCCTCATCCCAAGGAGATTTCAAGCCCAATCTCTGGAAAAGACTACTGACTGTACTTTCTCCTCTATCCATTATTATAGTAATACCTGGAGACATCAAAGAGCCTCTGTGTCTGCAGCAATCTTACTGTGACTCCAGAAATCGGATTCCAACAGGTAAGGCTGGGATCGGGAGGGCTGAGGTTATAAGCCTAGATTACTGGAGCAAGTGAAGCCAGAGAAGCAGGAAAGTCAGGAGGAGAAGCAACTCGAGGAGTAACAAGGAGAGAAGAGATGAAGGTTGGACATGGTTTTGGACCTGCTGAAATTGACAAGTTCAGAGAAGGCTGATGTAGGAGGCGTCTAGTGGTTGTGGATGACTTCTGGGGAGACTGTGGAGACCTAGATCAGCAAATAGAAAAGAATGTTCTGAGGAGGGAGAATCAGGCAGTGGGGGTGAGGGAGCAGTGAATGAAGCAGCATCTTAGTAAGGAAGGTCCACACTGCATAGACAGAGAGATGAGTTTGGAGACTCATGGGAAGACAGATGAAGAAGTCCTTCCTTGAATTGCACACTGGAAGACAGAAGCAGGTGCAGTGTTCTTCCGATGATGGGTGGTAGGGGGAGAGGAGGTCACTGAAGTTTTATTAGAAGAAGTATATCAGGACAAAAGAGTGTTACAGCCCCTGGTTGATCAGAGCTATGTTACAGGGTTCTCAGAAGCTCCCAGTACTAGGTGCCTGGGATGGTGTCCCTAGAAACTAGCCACTGGGCTAGCACATTGTGGGTATCAGTAAATATTGATCAATTATTGAATTATTGAAGGGATGATATTACACTTAATGAATACATGAATACAGCCCACTTCAAGGCTTGATAAAAACTTTCATTTGGCTTTCATACAGTAATGTCTGCTAGGTCTTAGGGGCCCATTTAACCATAAGCCTCTCAGGGCCTGGGCTCCCTGCATTGCCCTAAAGCTAAGCCTTGGATTCTGGGTCCTTGGATCTGTGTCTTCTCTGCATCCACTGTCCAAATATATATACCCCATGACCCATAGTGGCCTCTTTGGCAACTCTCTCCCTTGTGCCCTGCCCGTGAGGCTGGAAGGTAAGTGGATAGACTGTCAAGTCTGTGGCTGAGGGCCTGAGTGACTGGAGGAGGGTGGCGGTTCCCACCTGTCCCCACAGGCCATTGCTGATTTTTGTCTTGAATGGTCCACCTGTGCCCCTCACCAGCATACTACTGTAGTTTCAGAACATTAACTTATCTTTCAAGGTCAAAACGAAGCAATACTCCTCCTCTCTCCTTTTCTACCCCTCCCTAGGTCTAAGCATTCACCCAGCACAGCAGTCACCACCCTCTGTTTCAATTCTTGCTTGGTCTGTCAATCCACCAAGCATCAAGTTGCTTTAGAGAGAAGATCATGTATTTTTTTTTTTAATTCTATTCCCTAAGGAACTGCACAGGGTCAGGCACAAACCAGACAGCCAGTAAATGCTTGATGGCAGCATAAATGAAAGAGTGTGCGAACTCATTCCTTACCAATTTGGAATATTCACAGACTCCCTGTCCCAATCATGTCAGCTTTTCCCAGAGTAGGCCAAGTTTGAGAATTCTGTCTTGGTCTTGATTTTAGGATGAATTGGAGGACACAGAGTAGAAAGGCTACGGGCAGCAGAGGAGGAATAAAAATGTTAAAAACGAGAGTGGCAAAAGATTTGTGCAGAAAGCTGATGGAATGGAGAAAGAACAGAATTGGGTCACACAGCTTTAAAATCAAATGAATCTTAGATTTTAGCAAACAAAACCTTGTTATTTTTTTTTCTCCTGCGTCTCTGTTGACTGCGTCTGTATTTTATGGCCATTTGGAGATCATCTGAAGTCCATCCCATAATGGTTTTCTTGCTAAGCTTCCTTTACGCAGAGAACACTGATAATGCAGTTAGCATGCTTTCAAAAGTCCCAGAGGAAATTAATTTGTTTACAGGATTGTGTATCATATGGTTAAACCAACAAGAGAAACAGACGGTGCTCTTTCTCAGCCGAGCTGAGCCACTGCTGTGTGAGGTCAGTAGGCAGGACGGATGGATGCAGGGTCCCAGTGAGCTCCAAGAGGGGCCATCCAGACCCAGGCCACAGCTCTCCAGTCCTCCTCACTGCGAGCCCTTCTCAGTCGCAGTAGCTGAGCTGTCTGCTCCTGGATTTTGCTATTCTTTTGTGGGGCTGATGTGCGCGGCACAGACTGCCACTTTTTTGCAGTTCATTCCAGCTGCTGTGGGTTCTTCGGAAACACAGCCCTCATGACCCCTTCACTCCATTTTGCATCCACCCACTTGGTTTTGCTGGCACTTGGATACCATTCCTGCACTCTGAGCTTTACATTGGAAGTGAACCAGGACAGCATCCAAGCAGATTTTAACCCTTAGGTAAGGGTTTAAAATAGACACACAGAATTAAAACAACATAAACGTAAATCAACAACCGGCCCTAGCATCTAGGGGTGCACCATAATATGAAATTTCCAAGTGTCAGCATTTAATTGTACTTTTTTTCTTCTGTATCACATGTGCCAAGTCTGGATTCTCACAGTTTCCAAATTAGGAGGACAGAAATTTAATAAGACCCTATCATAACCAGTGACAGTTTGTCTTCCTTTTTTAATCTCATGAAAGATACCACTTAATAAATTTCATCCTTCCTGCAGTTGGACTGGGAGCACATGTTCAATTACACAGTGTGGATGTGTTCATCAATCAGAGGCTTCCCATGAGCTCTGGGAATTAAGCCCTGCATCTCTGGGCTCTGGCAGGCTGCTTCTCCTATCCATGGGCAACTACAGTACATTCAGACACCCCGAGTTAAATTCTATATATATCCTTGGCTACTGTCTGGGCTTGTTTCTTAGACAGAGGAAGGCATTTTTAAAGTTTTATTTGTATTTGTCGCTGGATTAAAGAGCACACAGAGTGTGCGTGTTATGTCGTTAATCAGTATGTTGGGAATACATTTTGTTTGCAGTTCGCTATATAAATCAGGTGAGTTCTCAAAAAATAACTCATCTCAGAGCATTCTCACCAAACTTTAATGCTGATTTTAAAATAATGTCAAGAACGACGATAAGAATGGTTATCACATATGTCATATTAAATTACTTAAACCATTCTGGCCATGCTTTGATGGTGGGGTGTAAATGACACTGCTATGATACACACAAGAATAAAACATCGCTCTCAGTTTTTAGGTTCCTACTATGCCCCATGCACTGTGCTAGACCTTTTCTATACAATTTTGCTAATCTTCACAACAATATTGCAAAGTTATTTCTTTTCTGTTCTTTTCTTTCTTTCTTTCTTTTTTTTTTTTTTTGATACAGAGTCTTGCTCTGTCGCCCATGCTGGAGGGCAGTGGCATGATCTGGGTTCACTGCAACCTCCGCCTCCCAGGTTCAAGCAATTCTTCTGCCTCAGCCTCCCACATAACTGGGACTACAGGAGTGTGCCACCATGCCTGGCTTTTTTTTTTTTTTTTTTTTGTATTTTTAGTAGAAACAGGGTTTCCCCATATTGGTCAGGCTGGTCTCAAACTCCCGACCTCATGATCCACCTGCCTCGGCCTCCCAAAGTGCTGGGATTACAGGCGTGAGCTATCACCCCCAGCCACAAAGTTATTTCTATTTTACAGATAAGGAAATCATGACTCAGGGACAGTCAGTGAAAGCTCCCCACTTTCACTGTGAAAGTACTTTAGCTAGCAAGCTGTAGAACTGGCATTTAATGCCTGGAGTATTTGACTCCCAAGCCTCCTAAGAATCGAATTTATCAACCAAAATAATCTCGTTGGGGTGATGCGATGTGTTCACACGTGCAGCACGGCGCTCATTGCATCAACCCAGGAAGATTATTTTAGTTGATAAATTAGATTCTTAGGAGATACAGAACAAATCATAGGTTCAATTTTCATTTATTCACCCAAATAGAGTAAGTGTTCTGTTCTTTTTTAAAAGATACAATATATAAACTGTCTTTTGTTTGTTTTTTAATTTCATGCAAAAGCGTAGGACTGAAAAGGTAGACTAGCAAGGTATGAATATGTATAGATTTAATGTCCAGTGGGGATAAATGCCATAAAGAAAAATAAAGCATGCTAAGCAGATGAGGGCTGGTGGTTTGCTCTGGTAGGTAGGGTGGCCAAAAAGACCATCTGATAAGGCAACATTTGAGAAGAGACTTGGAGGAAAGGGGGCAGGTAACTGAACATGCAGGGAAAAAACATACCAACCAGGGCAAAAGACACATGCAAAGGCCCCGAGGGCACAAGGCCTGGTGTTCTGGAGCACAGCAAGGAGGCCAGTGCGGCCACAGCAGAGCAAGCAAGAGAGTGAAATTGCAGGGGAAGAGCTCCAGAGTGCAGCATGGGGTCCATCTTGTGTGGCTGTGTAGGTCCGGGTAAGGATGTGGCTTTTACTGTGGCTGAGAAGAGGAACCACTGGAGGTTTCTACAAGAGAAGGCACCTGATTCCACTTACATTTTTTACAAAAAACCCTCTGCTGTGAGGAGAATGGGATGTAGCTAGGAGGGAAATAGTCTTGGGAAGTCCTTAAAATAAACAGGACGATGACGAGGAGGCCGTCACGATAATCCAGGAAAAGAGAGATGATGTCTTGGACTGGGCAGTAGTCACAGAGACGGAGGGAACGCACAGGCTCTGATGACTGCATTATTTTAGATATAAGGTTATGTTTCCTTAGCATTCTTGTTACTTCCCTTTTGATGTGGGAAAATCGGGTGGCCCGATGTTTTCAATAAACCTGTCACAGTCATATCTCACATTCTGAACACTCATTATGTCAAACACTATTCTGAGCTTTTTACAGGTATTTTCTTTATTTCTTTATTTATTTTCATTCTCACAGAAACACTTCAAACAGTCCCAGCGTTTCTACCTATGGGTTGGACAGCGTTGGAGAGTCGTATCTCTGGAGGCCTCTGAGCCGCCTTTTGTAGAACAGAAGATTGAGTCAAGTGATCAGAGCCTTTCCAGCTCTACAAGTCTATGACTGTGTGCCTTTTTACAGAATGGAGTCTCCATTTCTTGGAGGCCATCTTTGGAGCTCCTATTTTAGATCATCTCAAGACCCATCACATTCTCATCCCCCTTCTTTCACAGGCTTCTGACAGCTGGGTTCACAGTTTTCCAGTGTCCCATATACAATGCCTTCTCCTCGGTACCCAGAGCACAAAAAGGAGTTTGACCCTCAGGTATCAATCAAACTTGTTTATCTTGGGATTATATTTAAGGACTAGAAGGTGGACCACGCCACGTCTGTCACTGCTCTTTAGAGCCGGTTTGCAGAGAAGGAGCTGAAACTTACTAGGCCGGCCTCCCTTCAGGCCCACAGAAATGGGCTGTAAGCTTTCACAAGAAGATGGTTTGCTATGATTTCGTTAAAAAACAGAAGTTAATCCTTTTCTGGAAGACAGTTGGAAAGTGGATCACAGGGTGCTAGGGCTGATTGGAGTCTTAGGAATAGAATCCATATAGACACCGGGAAGGATGCGGCATCTCTGGTGAGCTTGGAACAAGGCAGGCACTTACAGCTTCCCTATGATTAACTACCACAAGAACAGTATGGGGGAAACTGCCCCCATGATTCCATTATCTCCCACCGGGTCCCTCCTACAGCACATGGGAATTATGGGAGCTACAATTAAAGATGAGATTGGGTGGGACACAGCCAAACCATATGATGCCTCAAGAAGTTTCCAGGAGACTTGGTAAAATGGAAGGAGATTAAAGAAAGTTCCTTAAGTCAGAACCTCATCCACAGGGAATTTGCAGCACATTTAGCAGGAATTCTCTAGAGCCCTAGCAACACTACTATTACAGAGGCACACGGGCTAGACATGAAGACGGACTGTGGCAGAGATACGGACAGTTTCTCGTTCCACACGTTTTCTTGCTATAGCTTAAAAACATTTAAATGATAAACAAAATGTGGAATATGCCTACAGTGAGATATTATTCAGCCTTAAAAAAGAAGGAATTTCTGACACATGCCATAACATGAAGGAACCTCAAAGACATTATGCTAAGTGAAATAAGCCAGTCACAAAAACAAATACTGTGTGATTCTACCCTCACAGGTACCTAAAGTAATCAGCTTCATAGAGACAGAAAGAAGAATGGTGTCTGTCGGGGGCTGTGGTGCCCGGGAAAAATGAGGACTTGTTGTTGAGTGGGTATGGGGAGCTTCAATTTAGGAAGGTAAATAAAGTCCTGAATATAAATACTGGTGATGATTGCAAACAAGGTGCCTGTTCTTAATGCCACTGAACTGGACATTTAAAAACTGTAGCATGTAAGTTTATGTGTATTTTATCACAATAAAGAAAAAAATTCAGAACTAGATCGGAGGAGATGGGGGTGGTCAAAACAAGAGCGGCCGTTCTAAACAAGAAGTCTCCGGGCATGGTTGTTTTTCACTGATTCTGATTCTCTCTGATGTGGGAAGATCCTGTCCTTGTTGTGGAAAAGTTCCTGAGAGGGACACTAAGCCACATCAAAGACCTGAGGAAGAAGCCATGATGAACAAAGGAATACATGAAGTGACTGGGCACTGTCACTCACCCCTGTAATCCCAGTATCTTGGGAGGCCGAAGTGGGCAGATCACTCAAGGCCAGGAGTTCAAGACCAGTCTGGCCAACATGGTGAAAACCTGGCTCTATTAAAGATACAAAATTAGCTGGGTGCTGTGGCACATGCCTGTAATCCCAGCTACTCTGGAGGCTGAGGTGGGAGAATCTCCTGAACCCAGGAGGAGGCTGTCGCAGTGACCCAAGATTGCACTACTGCACTCTAGCCTGGGCGACAGAGGGAGACTGTGTCGAAACAAACAAACAACAAACAAACACCAAAAACAAAGGAATACAGAAGAAAACTGCCCTCCTGTATAAGAAGAAAGGGGTCAACAGAAAAAACAGCAAATTCTTATTTTTAGAGTACTCCCAGCCTCACCTTTTTCTCCACTCCCTCAGCCTACAAAGTCATCATGCAGCAGTCTCCACCAGTAAACGTCTGAAAGGTGAAGTCCCACAGACTTCCTAGGAACAGTGAGGGAAGCCGGAGAACACTCACCCACAGGCACGTCTTACATGGCAGCAGACAAGAAAGAATGAGAGCCAAATGAAAGGAGTTTCCCCTTAGAAAACCACCAGATCTCATGACATTTACTCACACACGAGTAAATCATGTGAGTCAATCTCATGAGGTCTGATGGTTTTCATGGGGGCACAAACAGCAGACTTCAATAGACCACTACTCATTCAAAGAGCAAGAATAGAAAGGGAATTAACATGAGGCCTGACTAGAAATTCTGCAGCATAAAAAAGGAAATGAATGCAGCATGCCAGAGGTAGAGAAAAATGCAGATTTTAGAAAGGAACTTTCTACAGAAAGCAAAAGACATTTGCTTCTCTCACTCAATGAAATAAAATGAAACCATTGTCTCTGAAATAAGGGATGCAAATTAAGATAATAAGTAGAGATAGTGACTTTATAAAGGAAACTGGAAGAGTTAAAAAAAAATATAAGTAGAGATTAACATGGTAAAATGAAAATCTGGATTAGCAGAATCACAAGAAATAAGGCAAGGCTAATCTAAGCCCCTCAGTAGCTTTAAATAAAAGGCTAAGGTCAATGACTATAAAAACAAGGGAACATAAATAACGCTGAAGAAAAGGAAGTATGCTGTTATATAATACATTTCAATGAGCTTCTCTAAGATGCAATTCAGACAGACTAAACTATCAATCTGCAGTAGGTCTTTGATGATCTAATCACAATCTCCACTTTACCATTTGCCCTTTCTGTTCAGGAAGTCAAACAGTCCTGGCAGAGCAGTATAACCATCTACTAATTCAAGAGATAAAATCCACAGGCAAGAGTAGCCATAAAGAACTTTTTCAGCCAGGGTTCTATTGGAGAAACAGAACCAATATACAGAATTTATAACAGGGGTTAGGGTCTGCACAGTCGTGAGACTGGTTGTGAAATCTCTGTAAAGGTATTGCTTTGGTATCTGATACTGGGCTGAATTTGCTCTATGTCGCTTGGACTGGGAGTCAGGAAGGAGAGTTGGGTATGAATTTGAGGAAATAGAGGACAAAAGGTATTTTCCTATTTCCCAACAACAGGATAAAATAGAGCCCACCTCTCTTTCTTACCACCTCCAACCCAAAAGATGCAGATGACTTACTGGAAAAGTTGGTGCCTTTCACCATGGAGCTGTACACACATCTGGTCCAGAAAGCAGAGGAGCTGAAGGAAGAGATTCAGTGGGAGCTGAAGTTGTGCAAGGCTCAGGACAAGGCCCCATCCGCAAGGCAAGGCTAGCAGATGAGAGACCTGTGTGAGCTGCCACAGCATCTGCTGTCCTTTACCCACCTCAAAGCACACCAAATGGCAGCTCCTTCCCTTCCACCTTCCAAGACTCAACACAAGTCTCTTTGTGGCCAGCCACAACCCAGCAGCACATGGAGAATGGAATACTGGAAAACACATTTCCAGCTTAGCTATGTTAGCTCAGCAAAAAGCACCCCCCCACCCACCCCGAGGAGATATGATGACTGTTCATTTGCAATCTCTTTTCCCACTCTAGATCCACAACATTCATTTATGTCTGCTCCAGGAGATTCAAGGTAGTGTTTCACTATGAAATTGCAAAAGGGTGGTTGGGCTTCTTTCTGATAGACAGGGAAGCTCACCTCAACAAAGAAGCACTCAACCTGCTCCTTCATGTTTGCAGTGGAAAACTTCAAGCCCCCTCCTCCCTCAAAGGCTGCCCCAGGTATCAATAGAACGGAAGCCAGACAGCCACAGCCACACCCTAGAAGCTGCTGGAATGAAAGTGAGGCTGGAAACAAGAGGTGATGCAGAAAGTGAGGCTGGAAACAAGAGGTGATGCAGAATGTTGGCAAAAGGAAGAAAAAAAATAAAAAAATTACTTTTACCTGCTGTTTCTCTAATTTCAGCTGTTCCTTCATCAGGCTTTAAAATCTCTAAACAAGCAATATACAATTACAAGTAATATAAAATCCCAGATGATTTGTAAAGATCATCATGGCATTTATACACACGATGAGATTTAAGGTGGGAATTATGATTTATACATGAAGACTATTTCTGGGCGTACACAAGCCAAAACAGAACTCTCCTTCTTCAAAACTCATCAGATGTAGAGGCTGGAATTCGGTGTTAATTAGATCTATGAAAATGTTCTTTAAAAAGAAGGTTAAGTACTAAGAGGAAAAAAAAGGGCAGGAGTAGTTTAATTTTTAAAAGGCCTTGCTTAGGGGAATTAAATTGGTTTGCACATTAAGGAAAAAGATTTTGAAAGGTCTTTATAAAACAAGAAAAGAAAAGACATGTCAAAAATATATGTTAATTAATTTGATGGTGGTAATCATTATAAAACGTATACATATATCGAATCATCACATTGTATACCTCAATCCTTATTTGACCATTAATTATTTTTAAATGAAAATATAAGATGAAAAGAGATGAGTAAATATTGAAGAAAAAGATGAAGATAATTTTCCTGAAAGAAGGGGTTATAAAATACTACATTGAGACCAGGGCAAAACATGATAAACTTCGTATTTTGGTGGTAGATCAACGTATCATAAATACTGTTTTGTCTGAGATCTGCTCTGTTTAATTGTCTCAGCTGACCCCAGATGGCTTCCATCTGCTGACAGAGACAAAACATTTCTGTAAAGACGTGAAGAAATGCTGAGAGGAGCTCATCCCTCGTGAGAGACATTGGCTGTGTTTTCTAATATTCCCCAAATACTTGGGAAAATACAATCTAAAAATCATTTTTAAAAAAGCCTCTCAGCCAATGACTAGTTGGTTGTTTGACAAGGAATTCAGCTTCTTTCCTTTACCCTCCATTTTTTAGGCTCTTCAACTTTTTTCCTTCTCCCAGGACAGATTATGTATTTACATAGGCTCATACCTGAAAAGGAATCTCATTCCTTGAGGAAGCTTAACAGCTGACGGGACAGGGCACTGTTATAATTGTATCCCAACTGCAACCTATCTGATGATCTATTCCTCTTTTTAAAGGATTCTATTGTGGTGATGATAGTCTATCTTCACTTAATGTAAGGGGCAATGTAGCAAAAGACATCCCCATCCCACCAACCCATCTATGAATCTCTGACTACTTTCTAAAGGTATAAAGGAGTGAGAGTATCGCAGGACCCCAAGGGAAATCTCAGAGAGCCTGTGCAGTTTCAAACTTATTTGCCACTGATGATTTTATGTGGAATCCAAAAATAAAAATAAAAATTGTTCTCAGGTCTCAACAAATTCAACTGTTACTCAGATAATTGAAAACAATTTCTTCTTGGGCATCTTCCTTGAAAAAATATTCTCCAAACCCAAAACATATTTCTAAACTTCAAGCAAAAGCTTTTGGAGCTGCTAAAACAATATAACAGAGGTGTAAATATATCCCAGAAATGGGAAAGATTGTCTTGCAAAATCCAGAGCTGAAAATTTGATAACTAAGAGACCTTGGCTTTGCTGACGGAACACACTGACTCACACAGAAGTTTTAGGATGTACCCAGGAATATTAATTTCTCAGAATAGAATTCACTTAGCAGGAAAACATTTCTTTAATTGATGATGTAGAAAATAAATGTTTTTGTCCCTGTAAGCTAAGCCACTGGATCATTTCTGTTAAAACCTTCTGGGATTTATAACTAAATTTTAGTGTTGTTTTGTTTCATTTTTAGAACCAAACGAGATTCATATGTTATACAATTAGGTCTTCACTGGCTATCTCTCTCCATCTCCATCACTACCTTCCTTCTCTCACCCCATAGATCCTATAAGCAGTGGGTCTAGGAAATAATAGTTTTAGCCCATTTTGACACTATTTGGAACCTTTTTTATTTTTGAATTTTTAGTCATTTTATCTACGTACAAATTCTGGCTTAACTTAAATGTATCCAGCACATCTAAAACCTCTAATCAAATTCTCAGAGGAAGTCAATGCATGCGGAGTAATTAATCTCCTTGCATTCAGAAAGCGACGTCTTCTGAATGTTCTCTTTCTGCCTGGCCCTTCAGCACCCAGAGAAGCAGCAGTCTAGAGAGGAAATGGGGAAGGGCATCCAAGTCCTTCCTGCTGGTGAAAGAGAGGCTGCAATCACAGCCTTGCCTTGAACACATTGCCCACATGAGTGCCAGGGGGGTACTTAGAGGGAATTTGTAAAAATTGGATCAAGGAAACCATAAACAGACTACAGACAAATGTGAACATTTGATTAAAAACTCATTTTACCATTAATAATAAAAGCACATTAAATCAATATAAATGTAAAGGGAGCAACATTCATTTGACAACATTGAATTTTCTCAAATAATATTCTTTTTGATCTGGTCATTTCACTTCTGAAAAACAAATTCTATAGAAATGATGATAAAAGTAGAAAATATCAATGACCAAAAAAAGTGGGGGAGGGGCTGGGCGCAGTGGTTCAAGCCTGTAATCCCAGTATTTTGGGAGGTCGAGGCGGGTGGATCACCTGAAATCAGGAGTTCGAAACCAGCCTGGCCAACATGGTGAAACCTGTCTCTACTAAAAAAGTACAAAACAAACAAACAAACAAAAAAATCAGCCGGGCGTGGTGGCTCACACCTGTAATCCCAGCTACTCCGGAGGCTGAGGCAGGAGCATCACTTGAACCTGGGAGCCAGAGGTTGCAGTGCCAAGATGGCACCACTGCACTCCCGCCTGGTGATAGAGTGAGACTCTGTCTCAAAAAACCAAAAACAAACCAAAGGTACGAGGCAAAACAAAATGGAGGTTTGGGAAATGGGGCAGAGTTAAATGCTTCATATCCTACACAGAATATACCACTCAACAGCCTACCGGTAACATATGCCCACAGAAAACTTTTTTAAAACATGGAAATTGCTTTAAATATAAAATCAATGGAAAAGGTAAGAGAAGTGCACATATACAGTACAGTCACAAAATACAGAAAGAAAACATGTAAAAAGCTGAAAAGATTCATGGTTCATTAAACAATATTGTTCTAGGTGGTTTTTGCTGTTTCTAATTTTCCTGTTGTTTCCATTTTGTTTGATGATTATGCATTAACTTCATAGTAAGAATGCTTAGAAATCAACATTTCCTTACAATTAGGCAAAAAACTAAGACAATTGATTCATATCAAAAGTTGCATTTCCTATTGAATTCTCTCAGTTAATTTATGATTTGAATACTAAAACTAGTTAAATATCTTGTATTCAACCTATCTTCATTTAGTTTCAATAAGTTACTTAATTATTAAAATTAATTTACACAGTGCTGTTGGAACTTGAAATAATTCTGAGCCTTGAGAGGAATGTGGCTTTGCAGCCTGAGTCATGTGGCACACAGCCGCAACGTCTGCCTTTTGTTCCCTGTAAATAATGAGAAAGGCCAAATGGCATCAGAGCTGAGACACCCTTCGACACACCCGGATCACTAGCCCTTCTCACAGAGGAGCAGAGTCATCTTCCTCAGAATGCAGCAATCCATAACCATATGCCTGGGTCTCATAGAAACGTATATACTAGTCCCATATAGAAAATGTCATCCTGTCAACCTTTCTCTGTCTCTAAAGTAAAACTGTAACTTCTCCACTTTGGAATGCTGATCCCATTTGTGCGGAGTTGGTGGTTCCTGGGTGGCTACCCTCAAATTCTGTGCTCAAATAAACTTGATTCCTAATTTCTGAATTAATTTTCTGAATCTCATTATTTAAGGTTGACACTTACTTCACCTATAGTGCCAGAGAGAATTACCTGAATATGAAATTTAAAAAAAGATTGATTTTGCTTTAATTTGTTTTAATAAATCCCTGTAGTACAGCAAGATTTGCTATTACCTCTCCTTACCTTTCCCTGCAATATTCATGTATATATAACATCAAAAGGAAACAAAAACACTCAAAAGACTTAATTGAGATTAGTATAAAATATTTTTAATTTTTGAGTAATTGTTTCAAAATATTTAAAGGGGGAGGGCTTTAGGAAAGTAGGATAAAAAAATCTTTGAAATATTCAGGAATGATTCAGATAAGTAAAGATCTCTGAAAGAATGCAAAAAATCCCAGTGGGGCTAGCAGTAATCCTATTGTATAAGCCATTTGTCCATTTGGTAAGCACACATTTTATCTGATGTTACCAGATAGGGCATCAGGCCAAATGGCCTCAAGCAAATTGGCAGACAGACGACCTGGTCCCAGAGGCCCTGGATCCATCTCTGACCCAAGGCCAACTCTGCACTCAGCCTTGCACTTCGTTCCCATGCTTTCAGCCCGAGGTCTGAACACTTGCCTGATGATCCCTAAACCCCTGGGCTAGCGATCTTGCTTACATTTGCCAGTTCAGTGTGTGGTAAGAGCCATCCAATTATTTGCTAATGAATTAGTGGAGGACTGAATGGACAAATGAATGAAGTTTCTCTCTGAAGTTCCACAGTTGAACTTGCTGATGGATTTTCTTTCTGCTCCGTTGTCTGGTGTCCACTTCAGGTATATTCACCCATTTGCTGAGTCTTCAGTGCACAGTAGGTAATGTTAAACAGAAAGGGTTATGTCTACTTCAGCCCTGCACCTTCTTATTTGGTTACTACAAAGGTGAAATTAACCTCAATGCAATCAAAGCCTTCCTTAAGTAGCAAATAGAGGTGTACACTGCAAAACTGGGCAAGTCTTGGACTTGGGAATGAGGTTCTTGACAGAGAATCTCAATGCATGGCTAAGAGTGAGAGTCTGCAGGTGACAAAGGAACCAGGCTCCATTTTGCTGATGGCTGGGGAAAGGGTGGGGAAGCTGCTGACTTTTGCTGAAGGACTAGGATGGCTACTCATCCCATTTTACATAAGACAACCTATTTTCAGAATATCGAGGTGAGAGTCTAATCTCAATCAAATGCTTCCTTTCTTGCCAGATGCTATAGGAAGTCTCTTCATTTCTTTTAGCCTCAGTCTCAAAGTCATCATGCTTACGAATGTGACCGTGCATGATAAAGGTAAAATGTGATGTCAATTTGATTATTATTAATATCCTGCTGAAAGTACCTAAGCAACCCTAGGTTCTTTCACCACCCCCCCAACACCATCTGATTATTTCTGCAATCTAATTATTTCTGCAATCTACTTTCAGATGGTGTTGGGGGTGGGTGGGGATGTATACAGACAGAAATAAAGCAATTGTGGCAAAATGTGGCAATTGGTAAATCTAGGTTAAGTGTGTACAGATATTCCTGGTATTATTCCATCAGCATTTCTGAGGGTTTGACTTTTTTTCAAAATAGAACTAAGTTGAGAAAAAAATAAATAAGAAAAAATAAAATGTGAAGGCTGTGCCTCTCCTGAAGCCCACTGTATGAACTCAAGCAAGATCCTTACTGTCTCAAACCCTCTTGGATGAGAGTAAAAGACTGGGGAGAGCAAGCTTTGCCTTTTGTACTCCTTCTGTGTTTTGTGAACACCAGCCATGGTCATAGACGCAAAGTGTTTTGCAAACCATCCAGGACTGTCAGGGCGTAAGGGGTTACGGATGTGATCATCTGGGCTGCACCAAGCGATCCGCACATCACCGGGCCAAGCCTCTGGCTGTCTAGACTGCAGCCGATCTGTGCGTCTGCAACCACTTCAACATTACATATGCACGACTGGCCTCCTGGTTTCTTCCCTGCTCAGAGCACCAGCTGCAAGCACACAGTCTTGTTCCTGAGAACTGGCGGGCACAGCAAACTCCACTGCTTCCATTCAGAAACCTCGGAACAGACCCCTTGCCTGCCAACTCCCAGCTCTCTGGCCAGCTTCCGATCGTTAGCAGTGGGTCGGCTCCCATGAAATCCTCAAAGGCATCCCAGCGCTATAGAGGCATCCGGAGAAATGCCAGCCACTGCTACCTCTACCAGGACTCTCTGCTGCTCAGGTGAGCTGGCCCTATTCATCAGCTGGGCAGAGGAGTCAGGTGTGTGAGGAAGGGACGCATGGGTCACCAGAGCTAGGGACAAAGTCCCTGTCCTGCTCAGTTGTCCTTCAGAATGAACTCAGAAACTCACTTCTCCAGGTTGTGGTACAACGAGGGTGGCAACTTCAGCAATGGGTATAGAGGGAAATGGTTCTTCTGGCTGCTTCTTGACCAGGAGGTCAGAATCCAAAAGCTTGCATCCCAACCTGGCTTCAAACCCACAGATATGCTTCCCTCTTTTCTCTATGTTCACTCAATCAGCAGTGTCAAGAGAGAGCGGATAATATGTCTATCATGATAAAGTGTTTATTGGAAAAGCCTTCAGGCTTCATTTAGTTAGAAGTGGATGAGACTGCTATTTGAATCTGTTAAATTTTTATAAAGGTCTAGTACAACTGCCATTTAATTTGGAGAAACTGAAAAAAAATTCGCCTCTAAATGAGTAAAAACAACCTGAATTAGAGAATAACAAAGAAAGTCTTTTATTTCTAATAGTCATAGATGAATACTCTTATCTCCTCTTGAAATGCTGCATTAGGATAAGCATATTAAGTATAACTGGGAGTAAACGTTGCTACCCGTTGGAAAATTATTCTTGAGATTCCCTATTTCCCTGAAATATCTCGTCCGTGTAAATCTGCTTAGCTAATCTTTTGGTCATAGAAATTGCTTTGCCTAGTTCTGCCTCCGTTATCTCAGGCTTAAAATGAATTGAAGGGAAAGGGTGAAGAGGGGTTTCTGAGTAGCAGAACTTTTGTTTATGTTTATGTTACCTTCAGAATTGGGGAACAAGGAGTCCTGCCTCTAATATTAGCTGATTATTTCAATGAGCCTGAAACAGAAATTATTTTGCCTACCCAAATTGCTGCTATTCAGCAATCAAAGAGGACATAAGTACCCTCTTGTCTCATCTGGTGTTTTCTGATAGTATCATGCACCCTGAGAAATAATTCTCTTTTAATGACCCAGTGGAAATAATTGAATCCAATAAATGTGTTTCAACAGGCTACTGTGACACTGCCAAATTCTCTGTCTCTGTGGGTCCCTCCCTTTACACACACATGTACAAACACATACACATTTCATATAGACGACCCTAGGGCAGTGAGATGCTGAACTTGTGCCCAGGGCAAGATGATCTTTGTTGGAAGCAGTTCTACTAATCAGATTTCCTCCTCAATGCCCTGATCATTCAGCAACTTGGATGACAGCTTTAGTGCTGATGAAACAGGGGACAGCAACGATCCGGAACAAATCTTCCAGAATATACAGTTCCAGAAAGATCTCATGGCAAACATTCGCTGCAGACCCTGGACTATGGGACAGAAGCTGCGGGCATTGAGGTAAGGGCCCAATAGCCATTATTGATCATTGCAAGTATGCTTTGCGACAAAACCCTGCCTTGCCCATGGGAACGAGGATAAAGACCAAAGAGAGAGAGGTGGCTCACTCACTCCTGACCTGACTTAGCAAAGTCACAAAGATATCTGAGGGGTCTAGCTGGTCCAGAAGCCAGTTCCTCTGTGTGTGTGTGTGGTGTGTGTGTGCGTTTGTGGTGTGTGTGTGACAGAGAGAGAGAAAGAGAGACAGAGACAGAGAGACACAGAGAAAGACAGAGAAAGAGAGTGTGTCTGTGCTGGGTGTGTGTGTTGGTGGAGAGTCTTTTATCTTCTACCTCCTTTTTAAACACTAGATTTTAATATTCTCTCCAAGCTCGCTCGCTTACTAGAGACAGAGCAATAAGCCAATATGAAAAAAAGACACTCATTTTAGCTGCTTGGCTATTAGCACCCTCTGGCTAAAAAAATAATTGAAAAAAAAAAAAAACCTTTATAGGAAGCCAGATTATTATGATACTTAGAGTCATATTAAATAGTCTGTCCACATAATAAAGTGCTAAAGATTTAAACAAAGATTGCCCGATTCAAATACTACCTTCATCAATTTATGTGACATTAACTTTCTTAATTTCTCCGAATACCAGTTCTTTTGTTTTGTAAAGCTGAAGTGATGGTGAGGAATAGCCCTTAACTTCCGGCAGCATGTTTCCAAAACCGTCAACCGCTAAGCTCTCCAGGTGTTGTTAAAAACTCAGAATCCCTGATTGCTCTCAGACCTACTGAATCAAACCACAGGAGAGGGTCCTAGTATTTTTAACATCCATTCAAGTTGGGACTTTTGCACATTCAAGTTTGAGATCCACTTATAGCAGTCTGTTGAAGGATTAAATGGGATGAATCCTGTGAGTGCTTAGCATTGTATCTGGTATATAACACTCACTCACTAACAGTGAGTAAGGAACAGTGATTCTGATGCCTGGGGTCACAGCAAAGGGAGTTAGCAGAGTAGCCTTCATGGCCTGTACCACTGAGCTACTGTGACCTGTGCTGTAGACCACCCTGGCAAAGCAGACACCATGCCTGATGATCAGGCACCTCCTGTGTGGACAGAACCACTGTCTTACCTTGATCTTCATTCCCCTTTTCTAGATGTCAAGCAGACATCTCTTTACCCCCATATCTACCATGTATTAGGCTTGCATTTCTTTATCACCAAATCATGTCTTCCTTAGATTTGCTTTCCAGGTGATGTTCTTCCAGTCTGACCAGACTGCTCTTCAGGTGACTGTGAAAGATAGCTAAAGTCATCCATAGTTTTGATACTGAGAAGGTTCCAATTGATTCTTCTTCACAGGCCTTTCCTGTCTGTTACCGGCTGCTGCCATTTCCATTTCTTTGAGTAGGATGGCATTATGTCCATTTTTCAGACAAGAAGGCTGATACTCAGAGAAGTTAAGAGCCTAACCCAAGTACACGGTTTCTGAGTGCTAGAATTAAGCTTTAATTAGGATTTCTGATTCCAAGTCCAGTATTCTCTTGTATTGAAACACAGGAATTTGACCAAAGTAATCACTGGAGCAATTACTCTTTAAAAAAAGACATAGGTTTTATTAGAATTTTGCTAAATCATTCAGAAATGATGATGATTAATTGTTATCTGAATAATAGGAGGGTAGGTCTCTTTAACTTTGAGGGCAGAGCAAATGGTTAGAAGGCACTTCAGAAACCTTGTGGTGGAAAGCCATGTTGCTGGGCCCACAGAACACATCCAGGGTCCCAAGATGGCTGACACCAGCCATGTGTTCAGTCAGCAGTCAGGCTCTCTGAGTGCAGCTGGCCCTCTGAGCACCTCCGTCATCCCCTTGCTACACGTATCTCCTCTCCACACCTTGAGAAACTACTGGAGCAACACTTCCCTCAATGGACTTGCTGAGGCTCATCACAGTGCCTTTGTGGAAGGTGCAAAAAGCACCGAACCCTGACTGCTTGGGAATCAAGCGTGCGTAGCAGGATGCAGATGAAAGCAGAGTGAGCTAATGCCGAGTCTGGAACAAGAGCCACCTGTTCTAAGAGGATGTAGATCATGCTTGTTTGCCCTGTAGGGAAGCAGTCGGTCAATACCTATAAAATCAGCATAGGTCTATGACTGGGCCTTGGTTAAGGCCACCCCTCCCAGCTACTTCCATACCTGATCACCCCTCTGTCATAGCTCTTGTCACACCCACTCTCTCAGTCACTGTCTTTAAAGGTCTCCGTCATCTGTACTAGGTAGTGAACTCTTCCAGGGCAGAGACTTTGGTTTTTAATTGTTGTTTTGAAACAGGGTGTCACTGTCACCCAGGCTGAATGCAGTGGCTGGATCACAGCTCACCACAGCCTCAAACTCCTGTGCTCAAGTGATCTTCCCACGATGGCCTCCCAAGTAGCTGGGAGTACAGGCATGTGCTGCCACACCCAGCTAATTTTTTATATTTTTGTAGAGATGGGGTCTCACTGTGTTGCCCAGGATGGTCTTGAACTCCTGGGCTTAACGAATCCTTCTACCTCAGCCTCTCAAAGTGCTGAGATTACAGGTGTGACCCACCACACCTGGCTGAGACTCTGTTTTAGGCAACTCTGTATTCCACTATGCTTGACCCAAAATAGGTGTGCATAAAATGTATAAATGTTTTCAGAAAAAATAAATAAGTATATAAAATGAATTGTTACTTGACTTCAATAGGCTTTTTCTTTTTCTTTTTTTTTTTGAGATGGAGTCTTGCTCTGTTGCCCAGGCTGGAGTGCAATGGCGAGATCTCAGCTCACTGCAACCTCTGCCTCCCGGGTTCAAGTGATTCTCCTGCCTCAGCCTCCCAAGTAGCCGGAATTACAGACATCCATCACCAGGCCCAGCTAATTTTTTGTATTTTTAGTAGAGACGGGCTTTCACCATGTTGGTCAGGCTGGTCTCAAACTCCTGACCTCAGGTTATCCACCTGCCTCGGCCTCCCAAAGTGCTGAGATTACAGGCATGAGCCACTGTGCCCAGCCGGCTTTTGCTTTTTAGATACTTGCAGCAGGCAGCTCTATTAAGATGGCCCCAACATGGTAGTCATGCTATGGCGTACGACATCGACCTTCCTCCTGACCTAGGTTTTAGTTCTGACCAGAATGAAGTCAGTGCATTGGCTGGGCTATGAAGATGGAGATGTTGCAATGGTAGAAAGAGATCCAAAACCAACAACTCTGGTTAGGTAATGTTTTGGAGAGATCATCCTCTCTGTGGATAAAGGAGTTGGCTTGCACCTTGTGTTTTCCAAGGAAGGACACAGACCAGTGGGTGTTATTGGGGGTTGCTATGATATACAGACCAGAGCACCCTCCCTGGTCTGTGCAGGGAGGTTTGCGTTACCCTGTCAAACTAGCAAAATGGCTAATTCAGAAGAACTAAGTTCTTCAACACTGAACATAATCAAGCAGAGGGCATCCGACCATCAGATAATGAGCATCTCTACGTGGGGTGGCGCATGCTTAGGTTACCTTGAAGGTGACATTCATCTCTCTAAGACCCTTTGACTTCAGTCTGTCCATGGTACTATCATTTATTTTCTAATCCTGTTGTTTATTTAAGATGTGAATTTAACTGTCTATCCCAATGGATTTAGTCCATTTTCAGGACTGAACATTTAGGCAGAGAGATCAAGTTAATTCAATACAGTGATCAACTAGTGTGTTAGAAGTTTGTTTGGGCTGAATCAGGTTGTACATAGCTATGTTGACATGACTTTCTGGCTCCGATTAACCTGACACCAATCTTTTCTCTAGGCACATTCTCTGAATCCAGGTCTGATTTACACTTTTAAACAATTGACTAGAAGAGGAAAATTGCTAAGTGGAGAGGCCAAGATGATGTGCCTGCCATCAGCATTTCCAGAGCTCAGAATTCCCAGCCAAGCACCAGACTCAGGGAAGGCCTTTAAGAAATTCAGCTGTAGCTAATTTTGGTATAAATTCATCATCTTGGATTAATGCATCCATTTAAACATTCAAGAAAAAAATTGTAAGGAGTTTTCTGATTACGCAAAATTAGACCATAAAGTATTTGTATAACTCCATCCTCTCACGGCATCTAGTCCTGCATCATTTTCCAGGACAAGATGGCAACCTATGCCTGTTGCATTTTTCCACATTTTGCAAAAATTGTAAGTCTCATAAAATTGAGGTCACCATCATGTTTTTCTTCTCTTAGACGAGCGAAGGAGATTGTGCTGAAGTTCGAAGGGAGGCTGACCAGGACCCGAGGCTACCAAGCGGCAGGTGCAGAGGTAAAGAACACACATGTGAGCACCGCCACCCCATCCTGTGGCCTTCAGAACCGGGAGGCTGTGTTAGCTGTTACACCTGTCATCATACATAGGTCGCAAGTGCCAGTCTATAATACAGCTGTAGATCAGGATGATAGAGTTGAAAACTGTGAGTTTCCCAAGACTTGAATTTTAGTCCTAGATGCCTTCCCCACCCAGTCGTGTGAAACTGGGTAAGCCTAATTGATCAGGGGAAAGGATGTCTTCCCTGGCAAAAGTGATCTAGCATCTTTCCTGAGTTAATCCCGCCCATATTTATAGGTTTGATTCACTGTGTCTCAGTCCCAGCTGTATTTCTTAGAATGAGAAAGTTGCAGGCATATGACAATGCTTATTTTATAATACAGTGTTAGGGTTTTTGTTTGTTATTTTTCCTATCCAGTTACTGAAAGAAAAAGTATACATCAGACTTATAAACAAATAAAAATTATCTGTTTATAAAGTCATTTCATAAGTGCGTAGAGAACAAAGAAAAAGAACAACTCCTATACCCTCTACTCCCCAATATAATACTGTTTTAGAAATTTCACATGTCATTGCACACATATCTTATTTTCATACCTTAGTAATTGTAGTGTACACACATTTTTGTCTTACATTTTTCATATAACATCATTATACAATTTTTTTCACGTTGTTATATAGTTTTCATATTTAATGGTTTTCAACGACGGTGTGGCATTCCATCAGACAAATGTATATTAATTTAATTAGTCATTTGGCTGCTGGTAGATATTTAATTGCTTCTAATTTTTCATTATTATGAATAGCCTTGTGAAGAACATCTTTGCACATATAGATTTTTCTATCTTTTACGATTTCTTTCTTAGCCAGAATTGCAATCACTATAGAAAAGACTGTGGTCCATTTTTTTGGCTTTTGATAAATATTTAAAGATTATTTTCTAAAAGGCTTGATTATTTATATTGCCAGTACTGGTCTCATAATACCTGCATCAATGTTTATTATATTTTTTTGTTTGTTATCTTGAGAGACAATAACGGACATATATACTCTTAGATTCTCTGAAACAAAAATATTCTTAATACAGTTTAAATTAAAGCTGGTCCTAAATTTTACATGTCTGAAAAATTGTAAAGGATCAAAGAATCGCTAAGGACACATCTTGGCATTCTTTCTTCTTACTCTTCACAAAATCTTCTTTAAAATTCTAATCTGTTTTTATGACCAAAACACCCATGACTCTTCATTCCCGTCACACTATGATGGAGTTTATGAAATAAATTATCTTTTTATAGACATATGAACTACCAAAGTCTTTTGTTTTCTCTAAATAAGACGAAATGCTATAGGAAATAAAGTATTTCACTCGAATTCGAATGACCTATAATATATATAAGAATGAAAAGTTGTTGGAACTTTTAGCAATAGTAAACTCAATATAAATTAAAGGTATAACTTGATAATGGATTGAATTATTAGAAGCAGAGTTTTTAGATTGAGGAAGGTAATTCAAATTTCTGTCTCGCTCCTCTCTCCTCCATCCTCTCCTGTAAAATGTTCAGCTTGTGCTAACCCACAGCTTGTACTGGCTTTTCTCCCCTTCTAGATAGCTACACTTCCCATTTCCTTCTCATTCAAGTCTCAGCTCAAGTATGACCTCCCCAGCTAGACCTTCCCTGACCTTGTTTAAAGGGCCTTCTCCCGCAGTCCTAATGGACTGTCCCACTGTGTCATGGACCTGGTTGTGGCTGCCTTGCCTCTACCTGAACGCAAACTCCACACCAGGTAACATCTTGCATGTCTTGTTCACTATCTGCATTCACAGGAAAACACAACCTAGGCGCTTAATACATACTATGAATGTAATACATACATTCATGAACTGTCATACATATTGTTAGATCTGTCTGATACATATGTATAATGATATATGCATATATCACATATCTAACAACACGTATGATAGTCGATGTTGACATGTTGATAGGTCAGCACAATCTAGGTGCTTAATACATACTATGAATATACTTTTCATGAACTATCATACATATTGTTGGATTTCTTCCGAGTAGACATGTAAGTCTCCAAAGAAAGAACTTATTCTTAGTTACCAAAGCTCAATAACCCAAACTCACAATTAGGATCTATTTCTTCCAATTTAGTTTTTCTTTGTTTGGATTTTGCTTTGCTCTTAAATTTTGAATTATTACCATTTCAAGGCTTTTGCCATGGAGATTTGGTATAAATCATCAGAGAAGCATGAAATTTTATTTCCCCACACCTTACTGAATATGTCGTCAACAAATCACCTTTTTCCATCACATCGTCCTCTAAGAAATTCCTTTAGGCAAACTTGCATAGACTCGCATTCCCAGTGTGAGCATCTGGGCCATTCAATCCAGTGCTCCCTAACCTGAGTTCAGGGGCTCTGGCTCCTCAAGCACTAGTGGTGGGGTGGTAGGGGAGACTTTTTGCCCCCACCCACAAAAGCTGCTCTGCCTTAGCCTGTTGCATATATGAAAATTCCCACACAACTTTAAATTTAAAGAGCACTCTGAATGCCACTAATTGAATCTTACTTCTTATACAGATGGAGAAATGGAATCCCAAGGAAAGAAAATAACTTCCCCAGGGACACATAGTGAGACAGATGTGAAACTAGGGCTAGAACTCAGGTCTCTGGCTTTCTGCCCCATGCTTCTTAGACTTCAGGGTTTTAAAATGGGCCAGAGACTCAAATGCTTTCCAACAGCAAACCTTTGCCAAAGACGACAGAGCACCCCTTCCTCTGGATGCTGGGGTATAAAAGATCAGAAAGCCTCCATCTCCCTCTCTATGCTCTAGGAGACAGCCAGGTGAACAAAATTAAGGTAATGTAAGGTAGGATATGATAAACATTGTGAGAGAGACCAAAATATATTGCTAGGGGAGTTTATAAATAGGACAATTTCTTTGCTGGCTACGGAGAATCTGTGTTCATGGGAGTAGCTGTATTTGAGTTGGCTCTCAAATCATGAACAGAAGATGAACAATTCCAACTTCTGATAAAATTCAGATTTTCATTTACAAGCAGCCATTCTAGCCTTAGCAGACACGTCCAGAATGACATTGTGTCTGTACCGGGACCGTGTGCGGTCTTATAGTTCAGAACGTCATAATTACATTTGCAGTCTCTCTTTCTGCAGTGATATCATTTGCTTCCAGCACAGACCCAGATGGTTTGTGTGTTAAAATGCACAACCTGCCAACTTTGTTGGAAGCAGAACTAGTGCTAGGGCATGTCTTGCTTGATTCCCCTTTGAGAAATGTTTTTTAAACTTTTGGCAATTGCATCTTAAAAACATAAGACAAATTTCCAGACCTTATACCCGGCAGCTCTATCCAGGAAAGACGCTGGGAAGCGAGCTCTGTAGCAGGAGGCGAGTCACAAAATAGGGTGGGACTCGTTTTCAGGGTAAGCTCTAGACTCTTGGTCCTTAAACAGGGATGCACTTGTAATCACCTGGGGGAGTTTGTTAGGCATGTGGATTCCCTGGCTGCATGATCAGAATCCACTTAGGTTTATGGCAGGATCAAGTGGATTTATTTAGATATCAGTCCTTGGGTAATTTCTACTGTGTCTTGTGGTTTTAAGATGCAATTGCCAAAAGTTAAAAACAAAGAATTATTTCTCAAAGATCAAGAGATACCCTGCATCAGGAATGGGGCGGGGGGATGAATAATGCAAATTGCAGCCCTGTAGAATATGCACCTCAAACAGACACCATGGCTCAGATGCATTTCTATTCTATAGGGCTGCAGCTTGCATTATTCATCCAAAGCAGGTGTCCATTCACCTGGTCAGGAGCACAGAGAAGACAAGGGGGCTACTTTGGTTCTAGTGCAGCTTAAAGGCCTATGAAGCCATAAGCCAAATTAAAGGTACCAAAGGGAGTGTCTGGTATACTCCATTTTTGGTGCCTGGTACTGCACAGCCATTGCCATCTTCAAGAATGTGACGTCTCTAACCCTGACCCCTCTTGTCTAGCTCTGGCGGAAATTTGCTCGTCTTGCCTGCAACTTTGTGGTCACCTTCATTCCCTGGGAAATGAGGATAAAGAAAATCGAGAGTAAGTATTTACACTTGGAGAGTGGGGAAGGAATGCAATGCTAGTGGCCAATCACAGCCTAAGGAGAGTCTGCTGTGTTCTGGTCCTTATGCTGTGCAGCCGAGGGCACTCTCATAGCAGGGTCACCTCACAGCAAGGCACTCACATAGCAGGGTCACCTCATAGCAGGGCACTCACATAGCAGGGTCACCTCATAGCAGGGCACTCACATAGCAGGGTCACCTCATAGCAAGGCACTCACATAGCAGGGTCACCTCATAGCAAGGCACTCACATAGCAGGGTCACTTCATAGCAAGGCACTGACATAGCAGGGTCACCTCATAGCAGGGCACTCACATAGCAGGCTTTACATGGGACAACAGATATGGAAGACAAGGTACCTGTCCTCACGGCCTGCCAGGATGGAAACAGTCTCGACGTGGGCCTTTCCACATTCTGCTGTGGCTCTGCTGTTCTCTCCCAGTTCATTCCTTCAGTCAGATGTAATGCAGACCCCAAAAGGATCAAGTGAAAACCTATGAGGATGAATAAGAGGGTAGCTCAGGGAATTGCAAAACACAAATATAAAAACCTGCATTTTCATAGAGATGATTGTGCCCATTTACAAAACATATGCCAAAAAATAAATAAATCGTGTCTGTGATCACAGTGACACACAGGATACCTGGAATAGACTTAACAACAAGTCTGAAATAAAGGAAACTGTAAAATTATACCACAGGATATAAAAGTCTTGTGAAAACACATATGAAGACTTAATATTCGGAAGATGTTAATTTTCCCAAAATTGATTTACAAGTTTGATGCAACCAAATAAAAATCTCAATATATTGTTTCCAAGTATTTAACAAAATGATCATAAAACTCATATGGAAGAAAAATATCCAAGAGACTAATAAAAAAATTTTAAGGAAAAATGCAAATGAAGTTGCATGACCAAGATATTAAAATACATCATAAAGCTACAACAATTGAAGCAGTATAACACAGTGTGGGAATTGACTGGCAAATCCAAGGAATAAGCAAAAAATTCAGGAACAGATAAGAATACACACAGACCTTTAGCATACAATAATTATTGAAGTCAGTCTAAATTACTGCATAAATATTGCTGGAACAATTGATTCAATTGTTTTAAAGAGTAAGGTTAATTCCTTCACTTAAAATTCCATTACATATTTGAGTAGACAATAAGAAATCATAAAGTGATTAAAGAAAATATAGGTGGTATGATTGCAGAATGGAGCCATATCTAATCATAAAAGTGAAGGAGGAAAAAGTACTGTTATATTTAATTACTTTAAAAAAAGAAAAGTTACATACATAAAAAATAAAGCTAAAAGTTAGATGACAAATTGGGAAAAACATGTTGAATATTTAAATGAATGAAGCAATTTGATATGTTAACAGAAATGTAAATTTGAACAGTGTTTCTTTTAAAAAAAATTTCATATGTACCAAAAGTCTTCAGAATGTTATATACTTTGGTAATATGCTTCCATTTCCTAAAAAAACAGAGAAAACCATAATAAACTAAATGAACAAGGCTTTAGTAGCTGCCATTAGTGCTGTACCCAGGTTGCCTTTCCTTGACTGGTCTACCCTTTCCTCAGCAACTGAGTATGGACTGCTGCTCCCCTTTAAGGAACTGCCCCAGGACTACCTCCTATCACGCCAATCCCCCACCCATCACCTAGAACTTACAGGCAGTGACTATTGACAGAGGGGCATTCAAGTCTGATCGCTTGCTCCAAGTGGGACCAACTCAGTGGTGCAATTCATGCTGTGGAGCTCCTGGTGGGACAGACTCAGCTAGGCTGCAGCAAGATCATGCCCGTCCCTGACTCTGTCCGCTAACCTTCCCTGACTCATTCACAACTTCTCTACGGAGAGTGCTTACTTGACAGATCACCTGTTGCCATATCCCTTTCTCAAGCTCTGCTTCTAGGAAACCTCACCTTAGACAGAAATTATCTATGATAGAACTATCCACCCATTTTTTATAGAATAGAAAATGTTACATTATTTATTATAGAACAGGTGGAAATGTCCTAAATGTCAAGTTGTGGGGAATAGTTGAAGTACGTTATGAAAAATTCACTTGATGGAACAATAAAATGTGTTTTATAGAAGAGTATTTTTGGCAAGAGAAAATATTTGTAATATATTGGTAATTGAAGATGTATACTGGAGAGAAAGCCAATCTTATACAAAAACATTATTTGTATAAAACATTATTTGTGAAGGGTTACACTAAAAGTCTAATAGAAACTAATTCTAATCACGATTTTAATTTAGTGATCTCGGAATAGGTAATTTTTCTTCTCCTTGTGATGTTTTGTGTTTGGCTACTTATTATGACAAACACAAACTAGATTTGAAATAAAAATTTAAGAGTTTTTTTTAAGTACAACGTAAAACTACCTACTCCAGAATATTGTCAAATTGTCACTCAGATACATCCTCATCTAAGTTCTTCTATGCTCCTGGATTTTCTCAATAGATATAAATTTGTTTTTACTATGGCTTTTATTTTAGAATAAGTTTAGATGTATAGCAAAGTTGGAAAGAGAGTTCCCGTGTCCCCTTCAACTAGTGTCCACTATTGTTAACACCTAGCAAATTGTGTTTTATCTTGAAATTAAGGCGAAAAGACCCTTAGCAAAATCCTTGAAATTCTCAAAATGATGCAAAATAGAAAAGAAATACGTCAAAGTCTTAAAAGCTGCTGATACTTGTTAACATACATGAAATATTGAAATTTCATAAGACCATTTCAGATGAATATGTCATTAGGGAAGGGACTAACAAATAGCATTTTAGATAAACTAGAGATTTCACCTGCCTGTAGAACTGACAGATATTCAGGGGCATCTTGATCTATCTAAGTGAACACTTAGGAAGGAACACCCTGATTGATACAATAATGGCGTTCTTACTCTAGGTCCTGTGGATGTAAGAAAAATTACGGTGTTCTTTTTGCAGGATTTCTTGCACTATGAGGATTTTATTTAAACTGTTCTCATTATCCTGTTCTTCTTTAGGTCATTTTGGATCTGGTGTTGCCTCCTATTTCATATTCTTGAGATGGTTATTTGGAATTAATATTGTGCTCACCATTATGACAGGCGCTTTTATTGTCATTCCAGAGGTAAGATGTTTCAGGAGAGAAAAAAGTACCACTCGTTAAAAAAAAAAAAGGAGATATTACAGCAGTCGCATAAAGTGGCTCCTCTGGTTACCGTTGTGGGGAGGAAAATATATGTGTTTGTGTAAAGCAGGTCCTGGCAAACTTTTTCTGTAAAGGGCCACAGAAGAAATACTTTAGGCTTCATGGGCTATTCGATGTTTGTCGCAATGACTCAAATCTGCCATGGGGCACAAAAGCAGCCTCAGGTGGTATATCAACCAGTGAATGTGGCTGTGTTTCAATGAAATTTTATTTATGAATACCGAAATTTGAATTTTATATAAATTCTTTTGATTTTTTTCCCCAACCACTTAAAAATGCAAAACTACTCTTAGCTCTTGGGCCATACAAAAAGGCCGCAGGCTGGATTTGGCCAACCAGCCAGTTTGCCAGCCCAAAGGTGAAATAATATCCAGACCATGTACATTATTCAGCTGATGGGTTCACTAAAGCCCAGCCTTCACCATAATGTGATACATCCATGTAACAAAACCGCACTCGTGCCCCTTAAATTTATATAAATTAAAGAAATAAAATCCATTTTTCAACTAAACTTCATCCTCAAAAAGTACATGGGCCATTTCCAAATAGAGTCCTTAATAATCCACCCATAGCAACCATGTCTAGCTCAGCGAGACTACACCCAGGTGAGCTCTAATCAGGCAAAAAGAAAATCCGGCCGCCCAAGATTAATTTTTCATCAGTGAGAATCAAGCAGAAATCCACCCCCTGGAGATGTCTTACGTGTGGCATTTTCACAAGCACATGGAGATCAACCTCATTTTCTCCTGGTCCCCTTCCACCCAGAGGACCACATGAAACACTTTCCTCTCTCACCAGCTGATTGCAGGCCAGCCCTTTGGAAGCACAGCCAGGAAGACCATCCCCAAGGAGCAGGTTTCGTCTGCCCAAGACCTGGACACCGTCTGGTCTCTGGGGGTGAGATTGATACTTGCTCACACTCTTGTCTTGAGGGAAGGGGTGAATGGGCCACAGTTCTGAGACCTCGGAACCAGAAATGACACTGAGTGTTTTCTTTGCAGGGCTACCTTCAGTACTCGGTCCTCTTCTACGGATATTACGGCAGGGAGAGGAAGATCGGGAGAGCTGGCTACCGGCTGCCCTTGGCATATTTCCTAGTGGGGATGGCAGTGTTTGCTTACAGCTTCATCATTCTTTTAAAAAAGTATGACTGCTTGGTTTCCCAAAATACATATGAAGCGTTATGATATATGTAATGTTATCTAATCTTGTCAATAGCCCTGTAAAGTTAAGGCATAGCTGAATCCATGTTACAGATAGGATCAAGGTTAAAAGAGGCATGTTGATTTTAACAAGTACTTACTGAACACTTACTGCTTTATACTAGGTCTTACGTTGGGTCTGGAAATACAAGAATCATATAGATTTACCAGTTTATGTAATTTCAGACAATGCAGTAGCTGCGCTAATACGGACATAAGCAATGTGATCTAGGTGACCAGAGGTTGCAAAAAGCAAAACGTCCTCCCTTGGTTGTGTGTTTGTTTGCCTGGGACCTAGCTAATTTTGCAAAGGCCAGGCTTGTCTATGCTGTGATGCAGTTGGCACCTCTAGGTCATCACTGGAGGAGGCAAAATGCAAAAGAAGAAATCTGGTGGGGGTTAGGAGCCTTGTACCACCTCCACTATGAGACCCACAGGAACTCACCTTCCTTCCCTGGGCCTGATCTATAAAATGGGCAGATTGGCTCAGGACATCACCGGGTTTCCTTCCGGCCTACCATTCCAAGCCTCCGTGTAGGAGCTAGAGAAATGCAGACTGATAGGGAGGCTCCAAGCCCTGGGGAAAAGCTGGCCCCACCCATGCTGACTCACCTGCTGCTTCTGCTTGATTTGTGTTACCACCCTTCACCACCCTGCCCCCTTGTGGCACGGTAGCAAAATGCAGATAGAAGCGCTTGGGGTAAAAAAGACAATCAACAAATAAACCAAAATTGAGGAGGTGCATAATGACCTGGGGACCTTCAGTTGCCCTGAAGTTTTCCAGCTTATCTCCTGGTGGCTTCCAGGACCCATGTGGAAGATTCGGGTCCTTTACTAGACATACAATGTAAGACACAGATTAAAGCAAAATTGGAAACAAGAAATATGGATGGAGAGGAGAGCTTATTACAGGAGAAATGCTCTAAAAAGTAGGCAGAGTTTCACCTGAGGAGGGATCACCACTCCTGCCTTCAAGTATCTAAAGGAATGCGTGAAAGAGGGACCCAGCACGTTATGTGGAGTCCCAAGGGGTAGAGTTCCCATGGGAAGGAGCTCCAAGACTGATTCAAAGGAAAGAATTTTATTTCACAATCACAGCTACAGAGATGAGAATAGCTAGCTCCTGGGGGACATACATCTGCAATGACCTGCTGGGCACCACAGTGGTGGGGCTCCTTGTCAAATGAACTCACACAATAATGGGCCATCGCAGTTTTCAAGTGTTGCCGAGGTCACAAGCATGAGCTGAAATCCAGTCCCTGCTGTGCTGGCCAAGCCGTGACCAGAGGAGCTTCGTCCATCCAGAGGGGAGCAGCCTATTCTAATTCACACAAGGGCTCCGTGGGTGCTAGCTACAGCCCCCTATTCCTGAGACTCCTGTGACCTGTCTGTGCTCCTCTTTCGCAGGATGGCTAAGAACTCCCGCACAAGCCTTGCCAGTGCTTCCAGTGAAAACTACACCTTCTGCTGGCGGGTGTTCTGTGCCTGGGATTACCTCATTGGAAACCCAGAGGCTGCAGAGAGCAAAACAGCTGCCATTGTGAACAGCATCAGGGTGAGTGGGTGAGCCTGTGCAGGCTGTGGGGCTGGGCAGCGCAGGGTCAGAGCCAGCTACCGGCCCTCAGCTGGAAGCCAGAACTATCCTCTTCCCACTGATGTTCACTGTCCAGGGCAGCTGTTTCCAAAGGGAGGTGGACATGCTCCAGGAAATGTACCAAAAGACTCAGTGAAGAGAGGGATAAACATTTTGAAACTTCTTTTTAAATTTTTCTATGTTATCCTTTTAAAATTTCAGTTTTTATATTTTAGATAATTTACATAATGGATTATTACCACGTTGCATGTATATAACCTGAAAATGGATGAATACATATATGTGAGGGATATAGGCTTTTAACTTAGAAAACAATGCAATCAGAAATAATTGGAACTATACGGTTAAATGGTGCACTGTTTTGAGGAAAAAAAAAATCTATTTAGATAAATTAAATTATTATGGCCACACTATCTCTGATCCCTCTTCCCTACCACCAATATCCTTTTTTCAACTGATTATTAGATAACTGATATGTAATTTATTTATATCAATTGAATCCTATAGAATGAAGTCTTAGACATTGAAGGTATGAACTAAATTGCTGGGTAAATTATTTCTAATGATTTAAAATTAATGATGATGCTAAGCTTTTATTGCTGTATGTATTTTTCCTTAAAGGAGGCGATACTGGAAGAACAGGAGAAAAAGAAAAGCAAAAACCTGTAGGTATTAACACTCCCCGTGTTGAATTCATTGATAAGTTTTGTTTTCAGCTTGGTACAAAAACTACCAGATCATCTATATCTTGTTTTCACAATTGTCAGGCAGCACTTTCTTCCGTTCTCATAATGTGGTCTGAGGGAACTGAATGATTTTTCCATAGCAATATTTAGGATGACTTCCTCCTTCCATAGATCCTGCAACAAGGGTGAGAGAGTCTGAAATTGACCAGTTTTTTATTTCTTACTCTTTACTTAGATAATAAAAGGGGCATTCTGAGCACCAACTTATGCTGTTAAGAGTAGTTTTATTTAGAAACAAGTCATAAGGCACAAATATTATCCAGCTGGTGTTCACAAGCCTTTCAAGATGATTTCCTAGGTTCAAGATTCTTCTCGAGATCTTGAGAGCTATGGTGGTGAGGGTGAGGCCTTTCAACCAGAGAACTAATGAAAGGGAAAGCCATTCCCAGGGAGGGGCTACGGCTCTGACCTCCTGGAGACAGGTAGGTCTGCTCATCCCACATCTTACTGGTTATTTAGCCCTCATGATCAGTTTCTACAGTGCAGAAAGCCCGTTCAGAGACTTGTAGAAAAGGACATGGGAAATTCAGGATACACACCCAGCCTCTGGAATAATGAGGGAACTCAGGGTGGTGGGAAGGAGTTGGGAAGGGCTGTCCGTAGGGAGTGAGAAGACACGGATTCTAGTCCTCTCTTTGTCATTAATGTTAATGGCCTCAGAAACGCTCTTGAACCTCTTGAACCTGAAGTTCCTCACCTATAAAACAAAAATATGGGATTCCGCCCCCGATTCTTTCTCTGTAGCTCTCCTCCACCAGAGTTGGTAATAATAATAACGCAATACGCCATGTCGTTATTTTTACCAAGCAAGGTGACATTTATCATCTCATTTGGGAATGTTTCCTCATTGTGCAAATGAAGGGCCAAAACATGTGTAAACGGAAGTGTTATGACCTGCCCAAGCCCCCAGTGCGTAGAATTTAATGGAGAACATAGTATACCTTGTGTTTTCCTTCAAATCCTCTTGGCCATACCTTTCTCCAGCCCTTGCTGCTGGGTAGGACCGTGCAGGCCACCACCAGCTGCACGCATGTACCCCTTGCTGGTACCCACTGTTTGGTGCCCCAGGGATCTTCTGAGGCTGCAGTGCAGGGCATCCACAAGACCCCAGTCAACACACACGGATGTGCAACCAAGAGGCTGGGTGCAATGCCGGGAGTGAATGCTCATGGAGCTACCCTGGACTGCTGGGAATAGAATAAATGCTTTCCTATTTCACACTGGGCAGACGGTTCTGTGAGGCATTTCATAAGCCCCTCAGAGGGTCCTGCCGTTGCCTCTAGCTGCTGCCAACCCCACTGCATATCCTTGTCCTGATGGCCCCTCTCTCCTGCTCCACTCCAGGACCTGCACTCCTGCTTTCTGGGAACACTTCCCAAATAAACTACCTGCAAAAAGGCCTGGGATTCTGTTTTCAGGGAAACCAGGCTAAGACAGGCTCCAAAGTTGGCAGAAGAAGGTGCCTTCACAATAGGCCAATTGAAGTCAGACAGGGAGTTGTCCTCCAGGGTTAGAAAAAATGGATGTGTTTCAGTTAAAACCAGAAACATGGATGTAAGTACCAGAATCATTACCGATTCACAGATTCTGCCCTCACTATCAGAGACATGTGAGAAGTGAGACCAAATGAGGAAAGAGATGAGCCCCGTGCCTCCCATCTCATAGTCATTTGGTTGCTCCTTTATTTACTTATTCATCCAGAAGGTACTTATGAAGCATCTGTATGTGCTAAGCCTGTTATAAGAGCTGAAGATACAGCACTGAAAAAGACTAAAAAAACTTAGCGCTTACTTCTAAAGAGAAAAGATGTTTAAGAAACTCCCAAAGGAAGACAGTCACATGTTGCATTGTGGCAGGGTCACATTTCAAGAAGTGTCTTTATGCAATGCTGTCCTTGTGTGAACATCATAGCATGTACTTACACAAACCTAGATCGTATAGCCTACTACACACTGAGGCTATATAGCACAGCCTATTGCTCCTAAGCTACCAACCTCAACAGCATGCTATTATACTCAACACGGCAGGCAATTGTAACACATGGTATTTGTGTATCTAAACATATCTTGACTAGAAAGGTGCAATAAAAATGTGGTATAAAAGATTTTAAAATGGTACATCTGTATAGAGCACGTACCATGAATTAGCTTGCAGGTCACTCAGAGCAGGAAGTTGCCACACTAAATTTATTTTGTAAAGATTCTTTCTTAATAATAATCTTAGTTTACTGTCACTTTTTTACTTTATAAACTTTTACATTTTAAAAAACTCTTTGACTCTTTTGTAATACTTTAAAAAACACCTTGTACAGCTGTACAAAAACATTTTTTCTTTATATCCTCATTTTATAAGCTTTGTTCTATTATTTATTTATTTATTTACTTTTTACACTTTTTTGTTGTTGTTGTTAAAAACTAAGACCAGGCCAGGCGTGGTGGTACGTGCCTGTAATCCCAGCACTTTGGGAGGCCAAGGAGGGCGGATCACCTAAGGTCAGGAGTTCGAGACCAGCCTGATCAACACGGGGAAACCCCATCTCTATTAAAAATACAAAAATTAGCCGGGCATGGTGGCGCGCACCTGTAATCTCAGCTACTTAGGAGGCTGAGACAGGAGAATCGCTTGAACCCAGGAGGCGGAGGTTGTAGTGAGCCAAGATTGTGTCAATGCACTCCAGCCTGGGCAGCAAGAGCAAAATGCCATCTCAAAAAAAAAAAAAAGACTAACACACACATTAGCCTAGGCCTGCACAGGGACAGGATAATCAGTATCACTGCCTTCCACCTCCACATCTCATCCCACTGGAAGGTCTTCAGGGGCAATAACAAACATGGAGGTGTCATCTCTTACGATAACAGTGCCTTACCCTGGATAACTCCTGAAGGACCTGCATGAGGCTGTTTTACAGTTAACATTTTTTTAATAAGTAGAAGTATACCATAAAATAATGATAAACATTAATATAGTAAATACATAAGCCAGGAACAGTCTTTTAATATCATTATCATGTATGTATTGTACATAATTGTATGTACTATACTTTTATATAACTGGCAGTGCAGGAGGCTTGTTTATACCAGCGTCATCACAACCTTGTGAGTACAATGCATCGTGCTACCATGTCTTGAGCCATAGGAATCTTTCAGCTCCATTATAATCTTATGGAACCACCATCAAATATGCAGTCCCTCATCGACCAAAATGCCATTATGCAGCATATGACTGTACAATGTCAGATTCATCATATAGGATGATAAATCATGAGTCCTCCTTTCCTCTCTTCCTCCCTCCCTCCCTCTGCTGAACGCATTTACTTGAATTCCTATATCTTTAATGTTCATACCACAAAATTCCAATTTTAAGTAGCAAAGCAAGGACTAAAACCCAAATGCTCTGACTCTAAAACTGGAGCTGTGTGTTTGTTCGTCTGTTTCAAGCCTCACTGATGGCAGGCTGGTTGAATTTATGGCTCGTTGTTGATCTCTTAGGAAACGAGGAATTCAAGGGTGCGGGGTGGGGTGGGCTGGAAGAGCACTGATGCTTCAGGGCAGAGAATCCTCTTGGCAGGGGATGTGCTCCAGTCCCCAAGTAGTGTTGTCCACATCATGGTGCTGTAAGCAGAACCCTGTGTACTGTCCTCATCCCTGCTTCTCTCCCCAGGGCAGTGACGATCTGCTTGAGGATCATTGCCAATATCCTGGTGCTTCTCTCACTGGCTGGGAGCATTTATCTCATCTACTTTGTGGTGGACCGGTCTCAGAAGCTGGAGCAGTCCAACAAGGAGCTGACACTTTGGGAAAAGAATGAGGTACCCACCACTGCCATTACCTGCAGCACCCTTGAAAAGAGACACACCTGGGCACGGTGGCTCACCCCCGTAATCCCAGCACTTTGGGAGGCCAAGGCAGGTGGATCACTTGAGGTCAGGAGTTGGAGTCCAGCCTGGCCAATGTGATGAAGCCCCGTCTCTACCAAAAATACAAAAATTAGCTGGGTATGGTGGTGCACACTTGTAGTCCCAGCTATTAGGGAGGCTGAGGCAGGAGAATTGCTTGAACCCAGGCGGCGGAGGCTGCAGTCAGCCGAGATCATACTACTGCACTCCAGCGTGGGCAACAGAGTGAGACTCTGTCTCAAAAAAAAAAAAAAAAAAGAGAGACACAAAAGTAGCCTGCCTCTCTGTTCCTTATGTGGGAATATATCTAGGGAAAATCTTTAGTCCTCTTGTCCTAGAGCATGGACTATAAAAACTTTGAGCCAGAGGGGCAGCACCAAGGCTTGGCCAAACAATTTTAATCATCTCCTTTGGGAAAGAGTTTGATTCAAAAACACCTTCAAGCGTTTACACCATTCTCTACCTTTGAGCCTCACTGACTGTGTTTTGCCTTTTGCATGTCTGTTTCTTCACATCCACGTTCCACAAATTGATTCTATCTGCACACTGGAGTTAACTGCACTTATTCCATTGTATGGATTAAAGTTGACCAGGTGCATTCCTGAATATTTAGGTAGTTTCTGAATATCTAAATGACAAATAATGCTTCCAGAACCAGCTCCAAGCAAATGGTTTGCTTTTTAAACAATCATCTCTCCCTTTCCCGTTGTGTGAATATTCCCATAAACAGAAAATTACCAAGTGAATGGTTATGAATGATTTTAGAATTCTAGATATTCATTGTAAGACCATTGTCCTGAAAGGTTGGTCCAATTTACCTATACAGATTTGAAAGGCAGAAATAGCACAAAAACCACCTCTCAGACCATTTCAATGAAAAATATTACCATCTGTTGAAATTTAAATAGGTGTGTAAGATGGTCATCAATTTATCATATTTATCAATGTACAGTAATTTATCAAAATCTGAGTCTACCCTAGGTAAACGTTTCCCATGCCTCTATTTTATGTTAATTAAGTGAGTTACTATGTGCTTGTATGTTTACAGATAGAAAGATGAAGTTTTTTAAAGATATATTCAGAAATTATTTCTTATTTTATCTCAACCATTTTCTGTACCAGCTAAAACTCCTCTTTCTTCTGCTATAAGTACAGAGAAAAAAAAGCCAGGCATAATTCTCTAGATAATTAATCTTCCATGTACAGAAAGAATATTACATTATCTCTCAGCCTTTCCTTTTCTATTGGTAATAGCTGCAGTTATTTTCGTCTTCCGTCCAAGGTCAGGGAAGTATAAATACAGTGCGATGGTAATTGGGGAAAATGTGGCAGAAATGCTAGTGAATCCTTTTTGCTTTTTGAGTCAAGGTTTCACTCTGTTGCCTAGGCTGGAGTGCAGTGGCCCAGTCACCGCTCACTGCAGCCTCAAACTTCTGGGCTCAAGCAATTCTTCTGTCACAGTTTCCCGACAAGCTGGGACCATAACCATGTGCCACCTTTTTTTTTTTTTTTTTTTTTGGTAGAGATAGGATCTTGCTGTGTTGCCCAGGCTGGTCTTCAATGCCTGGCCACAAGCAGTTCTCCTGCCTCAGCCTCCCAAGCCTCCCAAAGTGTTGGGATCACAGGTGTGAGCCACCACACCTGACCTAGTGAATCCCAAATGCCATATATGAGTGTCCTCAGAACATCTGAAAAGAGTTCAAAAAAAAAGGGGGCCATGATAAAAGTGGTGGCCACCTTTTGAAAAAAGCTAATTAGCAGAGATTTGGGGAGATTGTCCATGTGGGACCTGAGGAGCCTGTGGATACCCACTGATCCAATATTAGGGAAAGAGATCAAATGCACACGGTGACGCTTGGTGGGGGGTCCTGGGAATGCCTGGCTCTGGCATGTGCTCTCTCAGCAGGTCAGCGTGGTGGTCTCCCTCGTAACCATGATAGCACCATCAGCCTTTGACCTCATTGCCGCCTTAGAGATGTACCACCCCAGGACCACGCTGCGCTTCCAGCTTGCAAGGTACGACAGCCCTACCCAGAAATGCCATCTGTGACTCGCCCATGTACCCACCCACAGTGGAAATGTAAATGCCTCAAGAGCCTTCCCCAGACACTCAGCACAGAACTTTACCTATGGATGCAACTCAAGAAAAGCACATACCAAGAGGAGAGATAGAGGAGGAGGCAGAGGAAGAGGGGGAGGAGGGGAGGAAGAGGACCAGGATGACAAGGGTAGAAGAAATGAATTAAAAGGAATGAAGAAGAGGAGGAGGAGGATAAGGGAAAGGAAAAAGGGAAGAACAGGCAGAAAAAGAGAATTCAAAAGGGAACCAAGAAGAGGACTGACAGTGTGTCTGCTTCTCCTCACTGCTGTGTTCTCTCCATGGTTTAACTCTGAGTGCTGAGAGAGACCCATGTTGTTCTTCCAGACATGAGAAGAGCAGTCAGTGCTTTGTGAACAGCTCCCCCAACGTATAGACGCAAAGATATTGTGGATATGCCTAGAAGCTTTGCCAGGACGGTCAGTGGCTGCGACAGCAGGTGGTCGATGCAGACCTGAGCAACAGTAGGCTGGGGTCCCCAAGGGGATGTCCTGGGACATCTTCTGTGGAAGTCAGAGTAACCACACTCATTTCGAGCACTGGCTTTATCAGTATTTTCCTGAAAACTTTGCCTCTCCTCCCTGGAGTATGGTCTGTTCATCTATAAATTCAGCCACTGTAGCAGGGTTGGGTGAGGCATGGTTAAACTGAATGTGGCAGGGAGAGGCAGTGGGAGCCCTGCTTACCTGCTTCCACCTTCACCCTGATCTACTTTGGTCTCTCCCTGTTTCCTCTTGTAACACCTAATAACATTCTACAAAACTAATTTTCCACAGACCACTTTGGGAAGATTTGCTCTCAGTCAGGAACTGGCAAACATCTCCTGAAAAGAACCAGATAGTAAATATTTGTGGTTTTGTGGGTGCAGCCGCAGACCATATGCCGATGAACAGGTGTGGTTGTGTTCCAGTACCACCTGACTGACAAAAATAGGCAAGGGTACTGTTTGGTTTGAAGGTCATAATTTCCAACCTCTGAAATTCAACTGTCATTTCAAAGAGAGAAAACATGACTAGAAAGAACGTGGAGTTGGTCAAACGTTCATGGCTCTGTTAGAGCTGGGATGAGCCTCTCACCCCACTGGCTCATATTCCTGGTCCCTTCTGCTCCACCTGGCACTTATTTTGACCTGCAAGAGAGAAGCTCCTCCTTCACTGGCAAGCACTGGGGAGAATCAATTCCGTTATTGCATTTGGTCTAAAGGCAATCCTATTATATAGATTGGCCTCGTTCTTCATGTTCAAAACTAGAGAAACAGAGGCATCAGAGACTTTCCCCAGACAAATTAGGGCTAATTCTGGTAATAAGTGTAAGATATATTATTTCAGTTCCATTAATTCATCAGCAGACTGTATTACCTTCTGTCCAAGGCACAGTGAAAACCAGAGTGATGATAATGCCGAGATAGCAGGAGATGAAATGCATTCAATCCTTCCTTTGGCCAACGCTAACTGAATACACACTGAGGGGCTTGCCTTGTGCTCAGTACTGTAAACGCACTGTGCCCACAGGAATCGCTTCTCAATTCAGAGCGAGACCCATGTGCGTTACAATGCTGTCCCCTGGAGATGCCGCTTTCCTGTTCTCTGCCCACTACCTGCACGCTATATCTGAAGAGATGCAGGAGGCCTGGGGGGATGGTTTCAATTTAGAGTCTTTTCCTCAAGATAAAGATGCTTTACCATCAACTTTCTCAGTTGGTTTCATGATTCTCCCATCAATTGTCTTCACGGTTCTCCAAGGGCTAAACGTTGTCCCATTGAAGTGTGTATAAACCTATCATTTCCTTTCTCACTTATTTTTCCAGACAGGTTTCCAATAAGACCCATGGCTGCATCCTGGGACATTCCATGATGTGTTTCCAAAACCTTTCAGCACTAGGGAAGCTGACCTCAAGTCTTTGATCACTGGCTAATCTAGACTGTTGCTGGCAGATTCCATTCACTCCTAGCAGCCGACAGGATGTAGCTGTACCCATCGCCTCTCAGTGCATGCTTCTGAGGGTTCCAGCCTGTATTTCAGAAGCAGAGCACTGAGATCTCGAAATTGCATTCTGCTGCTTTTTAACCGTGTGAACTTGGGCTGGTGACTTAGCTCCCTCTGTGTTTCAATACACTTGTTCCTTAAGTGGGGATTATTACAGAGCTGTTATGAGGATCAAATGAGATAATGCATGAGAAATCAATCATAAACCAGAAAGCATGACTCTCACACTACATGTTAGAGCCCCACTTCCTAAACTCACACTTGCTGCTACACTAGTGTTGTAAAGTACAGATCCAAGGATGGCTACAGCAGAATTACCTGGAAAGGCTGTAAAACCATTTCTAGACCCCTTCCAGACCTACTAAAGGTGGATTCTGGAATTCTATTGTTTTAAAAATGCCCTCAGGGTGATTCTAAAGGAAATCAGGTGTGGTGGTCACTGCCTTAATATATCCATGACCATCTCTAGAACCATGTGGGGGCTCTAGAACCAATGGACTTGTGTGCGATGGTCTTGTCTCTCAATGTGGGCTTATGGCTTTCAGGGTCCTTGTGCTGTATCTGGGAAATCTCTACAGCCTGATCATTGCTCTCTTGGACAAAGTTAACAGCATGAGCATTGAGGTGAGTGCCCATGCCAGACGGTTGCCTGCCCCACCTCTGCCCTCCCAGCTACCTCCTCCCGACACCAGGGTCATCATCGTGGACGGATCACTGCTTATACTTACAACAACTCTCGCTTTGTTGCCCAGGCTGGAGTGCAGTGGCACAATCGCGGCTCACTGCAGCCTCAACCTCCCTGAGCTCAAATGATACTCCCATCTCAACCTCCAGAATAGCTGAGACCACGGTCCCATGCCACTGCATCTGACTAATTTTTTGTATTTTTTTTGTAGAGACGGGGTTTTACCGTGTTGCTCAGGCTGGTCTCAAACTCCTGGGCTCAAGCGATCTCCCTGTCTCAGCCTCCCAATGTCCTGGGATTAGAGGTGTGAGCCATCACACCCAGCCTGGTGTCTACTTTCAACCTGCCCCACCTATAAGGATATCCTGAATGGTAGAGGAAGGGGAGGAAGAAAGAAGGTGCTCTTAGGTTGTTTGCCCAAGGCATACCACATTAACATCAAATTTCAAGGCTTACAGGCAGAGGAGGCCACAGAGAGTCATTTTTCTGCACTGGAGCTTTGAGGTTACATAGACCTGGGTCCTTAGCTGACACTTACTAGGCTTTAAATCACTGAGTTTCAATCTGAACATGGGGTAATAATCCTTATCTGAAACTCTTGTGAGGATAAGTAGAGTTAACATGTGTTGTCTAAAACAGTTTCTGACCCTTACTAGGAACCAATAAATACTATCCATTACACCTCTGAGTTCCCTTCTTGGGGCCAACTCTAGTCAAGTGGCAGTCGAAAGAGTGAGAGAGCGAGAGAGAGAGAGACAGAGAGAGAGAGAGAGAGAGAGAGAGAGAGAGAGAGAGAGGGAGGGAGGATGAATGGTTACTCCCAAGCACTGCAATGACACCCTTGGGGTACACAATGGATTCTCATTTATAAATATGTGGACCCCCTTTTTTCTTTCCCCGCTCCTTCACTCCCTCCGTCTCTCCCCAGGAAACGGCTACCAAAAATAACACAAGTCATTGGATAGATTCTACCACCTTCTTTGTAACCAGGACAGCCCCTGAAGAAGAGAAATGGTCCACACCTCAGCCTGGAATGGGGCTCAGGAGAAACAGCACATGGGCCTTGGAAGAGACTAGCATTTCAGCCTATACCACGCCTCTTGTAAAGGCCAACAGGACCACTCTCTACACTCAGAATCCACAAGACCAGTGCTGGGAGACATACGTCGGTCAGGTGGTTCCCTTTACCCTTACAAAGCTCTGTCACAACCATCTCATCACCTAACCTCAGCAACTCTCTGAGCTGTCACTGCCTCTATTTTACAGAAAAAGAAAAGTTCAGTGAGGATTATGATTTTCTAAGTCTCAAAATTAAAAAAGAAAAATAATCAGTCCAAAGACGCAGGCAGTATGTACCACGTGCTGGGGCCTGTTCTAAATGCTTGTTTCTTGTAAGTCCTATTATTGTCACCCTCATAGGCACAGAGGAGGAAACAGAGGCACAAGTGGTCAAGTACTTGCCCAAGGACACAGACAGTAAAGAGCAGAATGCTGAGCCCAGGCACCTGCTCCAAAATCTGTACCCTTCATCATGTTGTACAGAGGATCTCAACCCCAGGGTATTATCCATGGAAATTAGTCACTGTCCACAAGTCTCCTGCAGCTGAGAACCACAGACCTTAGATTCTTTCCTAGCTTCATGTGTTGCTGGCCTCAGATATCAAAATTCAAAATCAAATCACCTAATATTTATTGAGCACCCATTATGTACCAGATGCCCATCCCTCTGCCCACTGCACCTTATAAAGACGAGAAATGAAGATGCCATTGGAGGGGCCCAGTGGCTGGGGCCCACAGCAATGAACAGAGATTAGGAGGACCCTGAAGGAAGAGTGGCCATGGGAGGGGTGGGCGTGGTGGCATCCAGGGACACCCTGTGTTTCAGGAGATGCTGAAGCTCTCCATCATTGACATGCTCTTCACCGTGGCGAGCATTCTGCTCATTGACTTCTTCCGAGGACTTTTCGTCCGGTATTTAAGTGACTACTGGTGTTGGGATCTGGAAAGCAAGTTTGTAAGTAAAATGCTATGTCTGTTGGGAAAGTTTATATGGCCAAACCCATGCTTTCTCATGCTGAGGCTGGGAAACAGTCCAGCACAGCTGAGGGGGACACTTGGGGAGAGAATACATGTGGGAAGAGGAGACGGGTACAGAAAGCTAAGCTTCTACTTCCTTGTGTTTTTTTTAGAGACAGGGTCTCTCTCTGCTACCCAGGCTGGAGTGCAGTGGTATGACCTTGGCTCACTGTAGCCTCAAACTCCTGGGCTCAAGCAATCCTCCTGCCTTGGCCTCTCAAGTAGCTGGGACTATATGCACATGCCACCATACCCAGCTAGTTTTTTAAATTTTTTTGTAGAGAAGGGGTCTCACTATGTTGCCCAGGCTGGCCTCAAACTCCTGACTGCTAGTGTTCCTCCCGCCTCACCCTGCCAGAGTGCTGGGATTACAGACATAAGCTACCACACCCAGCCTCACCTGCTTCTTAACATTTACCATTTGCTGGGATGGCCCCACAAGCACTGATCTCTAAGTGCTCATAAGAGCCAAGAAGTCTATCTATGTGACTGTAATGAATTGGTTCATGCAAAGAACTTTGGAACTTGTTTAATGCACAAGTTTATTTTCTCTTGTAGCCTGAATATGGAGAATTCAAAATAGCTGAGAATGTGTTACATTTAGTCTACAACCAAGGAATGATTTGGTAGGTATCACAGTTTCTTCTCGCCTTTCCTTACATCTCATCTGGGCTATGATTTTAATTTACTGAGTCTGGATGGGACATGACCATAATAAACACGGTTATAAGCATTAAGAAAGGGTGTTTCCAAGAGAACTATTTCACATGTATATTAAATTTATTAGTGGTTTTCTAAGAATTTTACAGGAAGAAATTAAAAAGAAAATAGTCCATGTTTAAGTTACTGTTGGTCACAGCCAAAAAAAATCTGCACAGAAACCGGCAGAATACACTTGTAAGGAGGACTAGGGGAAGGCTGGGAGGAGAGGCTGCTTCTCCTTAGTGAGGACTTCAGCAGTGGCCACTGGGGACCTTGGCCAATCCGCCCTCGCTCGACAGCCTCCCTCCTAATTCTCCCTAATTTTCACTTAGACACAGGGCCCACGAGCACAGCCACCCCCAGACTACAGACCCCTGCCTGGGGAGGTGGAAAGCTGGAAAGTCTGGTTACCCATGGCACCTCCCAGGCCATGGCAATTCTGTACCAGGAGACACTGAGGAGCTGGAGGGGTCCTCCCATCCCACCCACACATAGGCGTGTGTCTGTGGGCCGCAACAGAGAGCTCCTTAAGTGACACCACTATCTCTGGTTTCACTTGTTGGACCAGAAATCGTGTGATTTTTTAAAATACAAGCAAGGAAACAAACCAAAAAGAAGAACCTGGGACGTTCCATACATCCAGAAAACACTATCTCTTCATAATCATTCAGTAAAATGCGTGGCAATTGAGAGGTATAAAGTAATAGTCCTCCGGTCAAATTCTGTGTTCTTAGAGTCCACTGTATTTTGCAAAATATCTTTACAAATACAGTGTTAAAAATAATATCTGACATTTATTTAATAGTGCTAGATATCGGGTACTTTTCTACCTGGAGTAACTGATTTCATCCTTACAGTAAATCCATGAGGCAACTGCTATTATTTTACCCCTTTTAAAGATGAGAAAACTGAAGTGCAGAGAAGCTAGTGTCTTGCCTAACATCCAACAGATGTTAACATTTCCTGCTAAAAACATTTTACATATTCTCATAACATACGCTAAATCCAAATTCTGCAAGTATTCGATCGAATGCATACCAGTATAAACTGATTTAGACTGAAGTCGGAAGACATGGGTTTTGTCGCCTAGCTGGCATTTCTTTTCAGGGTGACCATAAGTCCCAGCTTCCCTGGGATGATCTGGTTCTTGTCTGTGGGCTCAGTTCTTTCCCTCCCCAAACCTCCTGGTTTGGATGATATAGGGTCAGCTTCTTATTAGCAATATGTCTTTGATTTCCCCATATCAGCCCTTCTTGTCTATCAGTTGGATATTTACCTCTCCTTTCGCTATTGCAGAAGAGTAAACAAACTGAAATGTGTGAGGGTGCTTAGTGCCATATCCAGCAAAAGTACGTGCTCAACATACGTTGATTAAACATGAAAGTCAGCAATTTATTAACACAGGCCTCATCATCGACAAGAAAAACCAGAAGCTGGCCCCAAACAGTAGTCATCTATTATTTGTCTCCTTCCCAAAGGAGGATTTTCCTTTGCTAAAGTGTGAAACGAGAGACACTTAGTTGTCCTTTGCAAACAGAATATTTTAAAATAGGATCGATATCCTTCAAGTCACGTTCAGTGACTTGTTTTATCTTTAGAAAGTGGAGGGTTGTGGTCTTGGGACTTCAGGGGCATTTGCAGTTCTTTAAGCATAGGGTGTAAACCCCAGTCTCAGAACCAGGCTCTTGCATGGGGCTTCCATAGTCCTAGAAGACAGGCTGGAAGAGAACAGACGCACACTGACCTTCCTCATGGTTCCAGGATGGGGGCCTTCTTCTCCCCATGTCTCCCAGCATTCAACGTTCTCAAACTCACTGGGCTCATGTACCTGAGGAGCTGGGCTGTGCTGACCTGCAATGTGCCCCACCAGCAAGTATTTCGAGCCTCCAGGTGGGTAAGAATAAGATCTGATCGTGCAGATAACTATCTCATCCACACCTGCCTTACCCAGGGGTCCTCCAGCAAAGGGTTCCCCCAACTCTCTTCCTGTCAAAATCCTGCCTGTCCTCCAATTTTATCTCCTCCAAAAGCCATTTCCAGTGCCTTACTCTTTCAATGAATTGTTACTTCTCTTGAATTCATGACATAGTTTTTAAAAACTTTTTGCTGAAGTTTAATAATCTTTTTAGAAAAAGGGCACAAATCATAAATGTTTAGCTTGATGAGTTTTCACAAACTGAACACAAGGAACTCAGATCAAAAAGCGAAACACAAATGGCACCCAGAGCACGCCCACTTGCACGGGATTCCAATCACTGCCAACTTCTAATGGCATCATTAGGTTTGCCTGGCTTTTACTTTGTGATTAAACATAATCACACATGGTATGTGCTCTTTTGTGCCCAGCTGCTTCCACTCAACATTGTGTTTGTGAGATTCACCTTATTGGGGAAATACACATCAATGTCTTTATCCTGGCTACTATTGACGGGCATCTAAGCTGCTTCCAGCTGTTAGCCATCATGAGTAATGCTGCCTTGAACATCCTTTACAGGGCATGCGTATGTTCACCTTTACAAAATAGTGCGAAAAAAGTTTTCCAAAATGATCACCCCATTTTACATGTCTGGCAGCATTATTTACCAACATTTATTCTTTTATCTGTTTTAATTTTAGCCATTTGGTGAATTCATAACACATTCTAAATACTTTGCTGATTGTTATTTTACTTTGACATAAAATGATTATGTGTGTCTGTATCAGTGGCTTTCAAACTTTTTGCTGGTGACCTACTTGACAATGCATTCACTTTTTTTTTTTTAAGATAGAGTTTCACTCTGTCGCCAGACTGGAGTGCAGTGCTGCAATCTCGGCTCACTGCAACCTCTGACTCCCTGATTCAAGCGATTCTCCTGCCTCAGCCTCCTGAGTAGTTGGGATTACAGGCATGTGCCACCACACCCAGCTAATTTTTGTATTTTTAGTAGAGATGGGGTTTCACCATGTTGGCCAGGATGGTCTCGATCTCCTGACCTTGTGATCTGCCGTCCTCAGCTTCCCAAAGGGCTGGGATTACAGGCGTGAGCCAGCGTTCCCAGCCTGCTGGTAACTAGTACACATATATGCATACATTCAGAGATACATGTTTTGATATATTTATATATGTTGTACTTATGTGTATGTATATATATTATATGTGTGCCTGTGTGTCTGTGGATGGAGAAAGAGGTTTCACAACTTATCACTCACTTTCTTACTATATTCTGTGCTCTCTGAAATTTTCTATTCTCTTCTAGTGAAGTCTTTTTTACTAGAAAGAGAGAGAGAGAGACAGCAGAGAGAGACAGAGAGAGACCAATAGAGAGTACCAGTTGAAAGTAACGACACTGATTGACCCCTCATTCTCTTTTCTGAACTGTGCACAGGGCCTTGCACACTGAACAGGTTTAAGCCCCCCTCAGAGGAGCCCTGGGCAGCCGAACTCCCTGACACCAGCTAGGGCTCAGGGACCAGGGACCAGGGCTTAATCAGGCAGAACACATATCCTGTGCAGCCACGTGCAGAGCAGATAAGAGGATGAATGTAAATCACACCCAAGTGAGAGAATCAGGAATCATAAACAAAAGAGCCAAACCATCCTGAGACGCAAGAGACAAGTTCTAGGCTGGGAACAGGAGAGGGAACCATTGGGTAAGGACTAAGGACCCAGATGGGTGAACAATGCTTCTGAGATTTTTCCATAAATTGAGTTTACTGTGTGGAACTCCTGGATGCCAGGGTGAGTTCACCACTTTCATGGTTTGAGGTGAACAGGTGCTCAGCAAATGTTTATTAGACAAACAGGTTGGGCGGGAGATCTCTGAAGTTCCTCTGAACACTTATTTCTAGATTCCTAGGCTGCATGTGACCATATGACAGATCCATTGGTAGGCAGCCCTGAGAAGAGGATTTTTTTAGTTTGTGAAGAGTCAGGGCAACCATTTCTGTGGCACCTCTTTGGGCATATGCAACCCTGGCAGCTGGCTATGAAGTGAACTTAACACATGGCATTTGATTTATCTGCAGATCCAACAATTTCTACTTGGCAATGCTCCTGTTTATGCTGTTTCTGTGCATGCTGCCAACCATTTTTGCTATTGTCCGATACAAGCCATCTCTAAACTGTGGGCCATTCAGGTAAATTATTTTCTTTCCTGGCTCTGCCCAGAGCGACTGAATGCTGTAGGGGAATTAAATTGTATTGAACTGAATTCTCCTCCCAGCTCACAGAGCAGGTAAACAGGATAGAAAGATTGCAAACCTGCATGTTTTAAATTCAAGACCAGTGCTCTTTCCTTAATACCAGGCTGCCCTTAGTATAATCATCTCTGTGCTCATGTTAAAAACTACAACCCTTTTAAAGTGAGAAGGAGAAACAGCATTGCTCTGTGCTAGAGAGGCATTCTATCTGGTCAAAACAGAAAAGCTTCTATTAAAACACAGTGCACAGCATTTTTTTTCTATATTATCCAGCTGTTTCCAAGCAAAACCCTCTAGTATCTTCATCTAGCATTCACATCAGCTTTGATACAACATGTATGTAACGTTTAGCCTATCTTAGTGCACACTATTAGAACACACACTTACATGCAATGTGATTAATGACCCCATCTTCCATCCTCCATATTAATTAGCTATGAAATCATTTAAGGAATGTTATGAAGTGGCCTCTAGGCATCCAGCCATTTTTTGATGTCTTGCAGCATCTTTCTGCCAAGAGCAATAAAATCTGGAGTTATGTTTTTCTTTCTCACAGTGGACAAGAGAAAATTTATGACATTGTGTCAGAAACGATTGAGAAGGACTTTCCAGCATGGTTTGGCTCCGTGATTGGGCACGTCAGTAGCCCCGTGGTCATCCTGCCCGCGGTACTCCTGCTTTTGTGAGTACACAGCTGCCAGCTTTGGAGGGACTTCTGGGTGTGTGGTCAACAAGGGAACACTGCTTTCCAACAATTTTATAAAATGTATTAGTTCGTTCAAAAATCACTTAGGCTTAGAGCCTGATGATCAAACAGAGACCCTGAGTCACACACCAGAGTCCCGTGAGGCATTGTGCCATGGAGACACAGCCACTGGGTCTCAGCGAGGGGCAGGGAGGGAGCACTCCATTGCCATCGAGGTGGTTATTGATCCATCAACAGCATTTGGTCAATTGCTGTGATCACTAGAATGGGGCTGAATGCCATTATTATCATCATCTCATTCTCCAGAAATTTAAATAATCCTGAAAAGGAATTTCACAACTCAGCTAAGTATCTTTGGCTTGTTTTGGTTTAAAGGAAAAAAAGTAAAAGTGGGTGGATCCTGTACTCATAGCTTGATAGACTGCAAAATTTCTCCCCCATTTTCAGGTCTTCCTTATTGCTATCACCAGTGCAGAATTCCAGGTCAATGAGGGTGCTGTGGAAAGCCAGAAAAAGAAAACAAAAGCAGCCCCTTCCCAGGGCTCACTGGCTTGAGAATTTGCTGATATATTTTGTCCTTAGCGGAGGGTCAGCGGGTAGCCCGCACCTGGCCTGGGAGCCTCTTACAACTGCCAATTCTCTGCAGGGAATATGGTCTGAAAGGTGGAAAAGCGAGTTGCAGTCCACTTACTCTCCCGTGTTGCTTTCTCCTAGCATGCTCATCTATTATCTCCAGAGCATCGCACGGTCTCTAAAGCTCAGCAACCACCAGCTCAAAATGCAGATCCAAAATGCAAGTATTCCACCACCTTTGCTATTGTGAATGTGTGTCCGCCACATGACTGAGATCTCGCCAGCATGAGAATACAAGTGAGGTCACATCTTCAAGGTTCTATGACTCTTGGCCACCCCCTGGTGCAAGGCCACCAATCCTCAGATATCTAAGGGCTATTTCTAAGAATACCAAAGGATGGATCACCTTTGCTAGGAAGAAGCCTGCTTCTGTTTTTCCTCCTCCTCAAGGAGCTCTGCTGCTGCCTCGAGCCCTTCAGTGCCCCTCCTGTGACCACACCAAGCCCTCAGTGTGCCGGGCACTTCTGTGAGTTCTGGCAAACTGCCAAGGGAGACAAAGGGTCCCTTCCCAATGCTTGTCAACTTGGGCATCTAAGTCCGGCAGCACTGTTTGTCCCTAAAGCCTCAGCCCTTTCATGTCCTTTAGATATGGCTGTCACTACCTTCTCCTCCGTGGGGCTCAAACCCTATCTCCCAGAGCAGTCCGAGGGAGACATACACTCCCAAAACTTCTGTAATTTCTCTCCTCCACATACCCCAGGTGCTCCCTTAGTGCCCTGAGTCCTCCAGATCCCCAGGAAGGGTCCCAGGACTGGGATGAGGCCAGTGAGGCTCCCAGAGCACCACTTTTAAGGAGGCTCTGTTAGCATCATGCTGACCCTGTCCTTTCACAATCCTCAAAATAAGTGCCTCCTTAAATTTGGCACCCTAGATGCCTCACTGACCTCAACCCTGCAAAAAAAACTCCTTCCACTTCTATCAGTTAAAAAAAAAAAAAAACTCCCATGAATATCAATTCATGCAAAGAAACACAAATTAGCTTCCAATTAAAAATTCATTTGGAGTTACAATGGCCATTTTGGTGGAAAAACACATCTCCAGTGTTGTTGATCTGTATTTTTTTCTTTGTGATTCAGACAAACTATTACAGGCAGAATCTAAACATGGTCTATTAGCTGTCCCTAAATAAAACTGGCTAGGCATAAAACTTCAGCTTTTAGGTATCTACATTTATTTTTTCAAATAACAGGCCCAAGCCCAGAGCACACTGTCCATAGGGGCAATAGTAGTCCAGTCCAAGGTAAGAACTAGGGCATATAAAAAAATTAGCTGGGCGTAGCGGTGTGCACCTGTGGTCCCAGCTACTCAGGAGGCTGAGTCGGGAGAATTGCTTGAACCCAGAAGGCGGAGGTTACAGTGAGCTGAGATCATGCCACTGCACTCCAGCCTGGGTGACAGAGTGAGATTGTCTCAAAAAAAGAACTAGGGCATGTAAATCTTTTTTTCCCCAGGAATAATATTTGTTACTGTTTCCTGCTAAATCCAAAACAAACATGCATATCATTTGCATTTTAGGCAAGATCAGAGGATAAGAAAAAGGTCGCCCAGATGGTAGAAGGTAAGTATTTTTTTTAAATGCAGAGATCTGATGTCTCAGTTAGTGGACATTTAAAAATATAGCCATTTAAGGTAGTTTGCGGCATACTACCAATAAAAATTCCCGATAACCTGTGGTTTTTCACAAGTAACTAGGCACGATAAAATAAAATCTAGGGATATAAATGTTGCTTTAAATCTTCGATTTTTATATCATATCCAGGCCCGTGAATAATCCCAAAACGTGTAAAATCAGAAGGAAGTGTTGAAGTAGGAGAGGAAAAGCAGAACATTCACGTGGATGGAAGCCCGAAGAATCTCTTTGTCTGGTTCCCTCTTGTGTACTTCCTTCTCTGTGGCCCATCTCTTGCTTGCAATGTTCCCTCCCAGGTCCCTTCCCTGAGACCCGGCCTCCTTAGGTTCTGTCCTGTCCCTGCAAAGCAGGGAGAATGGAAGCAAAGTCTGGTACGGCCTCAAGGGAAGAAGTGGCCAAGGGGAGCTCGAAGGAGATGGATCTGCTTCTCGGGACCATTAACAGAGTGCTGTGAGCCACAAGGCTCACTGGGCACCATTAAAATGGCACAGCCTGCAGGAATGAGAATGGGACCCAAAAGGGCTCTAGGGGCCAGCTTGAACAGCTGTTGTAATACTTCACTAATTGGAAGGGACCCATTCCTCTCCAGAAAAACATCTGAGCAAGAGCCCTAAGGCATAAGAATTATGCTTGCTTGCTTCATCAGCTTTTCAGAGAGAAGCCTATAATTGATAATTATTACTGAAAGTGGTGTGGCTCATGCCATAAAGCGCCTCTGTAATTGTCATCATTTATTTGCCAATTAAGCATAATTAAACTTAGGTCAGGTCACCTTCAAAAGCCAGAATCCACATAGACTCTCAGAATAACAATAGCATTGCCCAATGTTCATTTTCTAGCTGAAGACCACATCTTTTTTCAGAATGCATGTGAACCGTTTCCAAAGAATCATAATTGTTGTATAAACTTTATTATCCTCATTGAATAGATAAGGAACTGGAGGCCCAAAGCTGCTAAGTACTTGCTTTGCCTCATGGGAAATCAGATGGAGCACTGTAAAGACATGTGCTCACTTGATTCCTCCTACACTCCCAGTTCCAACTTTCAGGGATGAAATCATTTGAATTACAGAATATTTGTTGCCCACTGGTGAGGTGTATTTGTAAGTGCACTCAATTGTTTGCAGACCAACTCTTGGAAGTCATAAAACTCTTGCAACTCAACCCACCTGAAGGTGTCACCTGCTCAGTGACACTTGTCTTCTCACAAGTCCTCCCTCTCCCTGCAGCCCGGATCCAGACCCAGGAAGAAAGCACCAAGAAGCTTCCAAATGACAGTGATCTTACCAGCCAACTGTCCTCAGCGCACTCGAGCACACCTCAAAACAATGGCAACATGGTCCATTTAGACTCGGAAGGCAGCAGGAGTGGCAGGATAGAGACAGTTGCGCAGTCCATGCCCCAGAGCCCCAGGTCAGGGAACAGGGCTCCCAGCTCACCTCTCCCTGGGGTCTCCAAACCCAGGCTAGAGCGTGAAACTAACAGGTGAGGCTCCACTGCAACACAGAAGAAACCCTGGAATGTGACAGATGTGAAGGCCTCAACAGCTTCAGGAGGCCAACGCCATTAAATTCTAATTCTTCCAAAAGGCATGGGGTCAGGAGACTGTGACAGTTGGTACTGAGAAGAAATGGAGGCAGGGTGGGGGTGTGAGTTTGTCAAACAGGGCAAATTCTTCCTCCTAGGCTATCTGCCATTTAACCTGTAAGCAAACCTTCCAGCCAACCTAAGATAAACATTTTTCTAGCCCAAGGAAATAACTGTTTATTTTTTAGTTCCACACTGACCACATTATTGGCAAGATCTTGCATATTTTTGCTGTAATCTGGTCAAGTTATTGGCAAGACCATTTATGCATTATATGGGGTCAAAGAAAGCAGTAGATCCCTGCTTACTTTAATGGAGGTAGGACCCTTGGAAAGATGAAGGGGATAGACCTGTACTGGCCCAAACTCATATGGAAAATTATATTTGATCTGAATGTAGTACAGTGAAAGCAATATAGATAAAATACAGGGGCTCTCATGTTTTTAAGCTAATGACTAATTTAGCAAAGAACTTGAAGTCTTGTTATATGAGGAGTTGTCTGCATGTCTCTGTGGGGTCTTGACAGGGAGGGAGGATCCAAACACTCCTTGGGAGGCCACTGGGGGTCAAACCAGAGGCACCATACAGATTCAAGTCTTTATCAGGAAGAACTTTTTTTTTTTGAGAAGGAGTTTTGCTCTTGTTGCCCAGGGCTGGAGTGCAATGGTGCATTCTCGGCTCTCTGCAACCTCCACCTCCAGGTTCAAGCAATTCTCCTGCCTCAGCCTTCCAAGTAGCTGGGATTACGGGCACCTGCTGTATTTTTAGTAGAGACGGGCTTTCACCATGTTGGCCAGGCTGGTCTTGAACTCCTGACCTCAGGTGATCCACCTGACTTGGCCTCCCAAAGTGCTGGGATTACAAGCCTTAGCCACTGCACCTGGCCAGGGAACAACTGTTTAATATGTATAACTCCCCTCTACCCACCAGTGGAAACTCAGAGAAGTGCTCGAGAAGCCAGACAGCTGTTTAGCAGAAATGATGAGAAACTATGTTCCTAACATGTGCTTCACGGACACTAGTCCCACTATGTGCCTCTTGACACAAAGAAGACTCCGTGATGAAATACACTAACACAACACACCTCACTCTGCACTCTCCATGGAGACTCATGATGCATATCACTGATTTAGAGTTCTGAAAATTCCATTAGTAAAGCAAACTGGTTACCCCAGTCCCCCAAATGGCTCTGTGCATACAATCCACAGAATACCCATTAAGCATTTGGAACCAGGCTCAGTGAAAATGCTCAGGGAACCACTCACAGCTCACAGTGGTCAGGTGTGGGGCTCTGAGACCACCAAGACCACAGCTACTTAACTGCCTCTGTGTTACAGGTATCCGCACGGTCTGTGTGCCAGCACCAGTGATCTTCACAAGAACAGATCGCGCACACCTACAACGTTTACAAAGCACATCGAAGATGTGCACTCAGAACCTCTCTTCCGAAAAGACTTTCAGCAAATCAACCCTCCTCACCGTGGACCAGGGGCCTCGACTTTGGTGGCACAGGGTCCCAGGCCCCACGCCCCCAGATACTATGTCATTAATGAACGTGACTCTTACAAGAAAAAACATCCGAATGTCTGGCCAGAAAGACATTTCAAGATAGATGCTTCAGGTGACATTGTGGAGCTGTACCCCAGGAACGTGCGACAATACGCATCCCGGGTTCCCCGCCAGCCTCGCTCCCCACAGCTGAGTGAAGAGGAGGAGGAGACGCCGAGGAGGGACTGGATCAAACGGTCTCTTCCCCCACGCTCCCTGACGGACCTCCGTGGGGCTTCTCATTTTTATATTGGGGAGACGTCCGAAAGTCAGACCCTGGCTCCCGAGCACCAGGAGTGGGTGCACTACAAGCCGTGGAAAGACGATTTTGAGGGCCATCTTGACAGGCCCGCCTATGTGCCCAAAAAGCCACGCTGGCGGAATTTCCAATACCCACAACCCCCTCTGAAGCCCAAAGGGAAGCTCGGGTTCGAGCCATCCCTCACGGAATCTGACTCCGTGTCGGCGGCATCCAGCAGTGACCAGCAGAACAGCGGCGCTGACCAGTACCTGCAGGTCACCCACAGCCAGCGCAGGTTCCCGAGGTCCGGGGGCCAGCCCGGCAGGAGGAAGGCCACGTCGAGGCAGGAGCTGACCATGGATCTGGATGACTTGATTTGTTCAAACGTCTAAGCTTCCTCCAGTGTCCGCTGCCTAGAGGTCAGGCCCCTGTTGGAGTGCTGGGCCAGCACACGGCGTCTCCCTTTCTGGAAAAAGAGGTGAACACATGTGTTAGAGACCCGGGGGGCACGGCTGCGGCTGCTGGCTGAGGTCCTGAGGCTGACGGCTACAGCCACCTATTCTACGGCTACTGTTCACAGCCCAATCTATCTGAGTTAGGCGGCACCGAAGTATGTTACCGGCAGCGAATCATCATGGGTCTGCGGCTACCTCAATCCTTGCCTCCTCAGAAGAAAGAATTTGGCAGCGGAGCACAAGACAGACGGAGAGAGACAAGACAGAGGACAAGACAGGAGAGACTGAGGCACGTTTTAGAGCAGGCATGCAAGTTTACTGAAAAGCTTTAGAGCAGGAATGAAAGAACGCACACTTGGGAGAGGGCCAAGCGGGGAACTTGAAAGATCGAGTGCACTGTTTGACCTTTGACTTGGGGTATTACACGCTGGCTTTGCTTCTGGGGTCTTGTGTTACTTCTCCTCTGATTCTTCCCTTGGGGTGGGCTGTCCGCATGCGCAGTAGTAGTGGCCTGCTGGCGCTTGGAAGGGGAGCATGCGCAATGTGCTTGGTGGAGTTGTGCACATGCTCACTTGAGGTTCTTCCCTTACCAGTGGAAGGCTCCATATTGTCTTTTAGTGCGCATGCTTCACTCGCTCAACTCCTGAGATCTTACCAGGAAGCTGCTGATTACCAGTTTCAGGTTTTTTCTATCTGTTGGTAGACTGTCGTTCTCTGGTGCCAGCTGTGACCAATTATTATTTTAGAGAGACAATTAACAGCCACCTGACCATCAGCTGATGGTTGCCTGACATTCCTTGGGGTTGTGTGTTGGCAGGAGCCCCCACTGTCTGCCCACGTCTGACTGGCTGCCCATTGTAACACCTCCACACACGGGCAGATTGTTTCCGTGGGGCTCTTTGCATCCAGAAGCACATCAGGCCATCATTTCAATGAAACTCAGTGGTTTGCCTCCTTTTGGGTTGACCACAAATCATAGGCAAGCCAGAGATCTCATCCTGCCTCCTGAAGCCTCACCTGAGATAATCTGAATGAGATGCCTGAACTGTTCTCCTTCAACAGACAAAAGTCATCTTCTCTAATAAGCATCCTAAACCAGATGCCCACCCTTAAAGATATTACAATGCTTAGTTTGTAGGAATAATCAGTTTAGTAAAGACAAGAGTAACGACATTTATTGAGAACTTATGTTACTCTGCTTACTGGGCAGTATGTCTGTATTAATGAGTCAGGACACTGAGATTGGAAGTAATGCATGATTTATCCGTAAGGTTTACTGGTTTGCTTAACTGGGAAAAATGAGAATCAAGCCAGCCTCAGGCCCAACTGGAGCCAGGGCATTACAGCACCCTCAGGAATCTCTTTTCACCTCTGTGCTCTATTTCTGTTTGTTGACTTCATTTTCTCCTACTGCCAACAGACTTCCTCCTTGCAGTCAGTGGAGAAGGAATTCACAGTCACAGAAAATGCCAGATTTACACCATCCAGCCAATAAGCCCAGAGGGAAGAACAGTGCTGTCTCTCCTGTGCCCCTTGCCCCCTTCACATTATCTTCACCTTTATGGGCTGATGCCCTTAGATCCTTCTGCGGGCATTCTGCAGGATTTGGGCAGCAGTGTGCAATCCGCCATGGTTAACCAGGAGCACACCCTGATTCAAATTTCCATAACTCTTTTCATTCTAAATTGTAATTGTGTCTTTTATATATTTGTCTCCTCCACCAGATTGTGTATCTGGAGCAAGAACGGTGTTGTATTCATTCTGCATCCTCAGTAACTGACACGTAGATATTATATTCGTTTTCTATTACCGCGTAACAAATTTAGTAGGCTTAAAAGAATGCAGCCTTAGCATCAGTTTCCATAGATCAGGAGTCCAGGCCCAGATTAGGTAGGTCCTGAGCTCAGAGTCTCACCAGGCTATCATCCAGGTGTCCACCAAAGCTGGCATCCCATTATTGTTGGCAGAATTCATTTCTTTGAGGTCCTAGGACCAAAGCCCCCCACTCCTAGAGGCTGCCCGCATTTCCCTGCCGCAAGGCCTTCTCCACGACATGGCTGTTTGCATCTTCAAAGCCAGAAAGAGAGTGTTCAGCTTTGAATCTCTTTCCTTCCAGAGAAGACCAGAACCCACTTTTTAAAAGGGCCCACCTGATTAGGCCAGGTCCACCACAATACTCTCTTTTGATTAACTCTAAGTTAATCTACCGTGAGGGTCAACAACTGTCAAGATTGAAATTTTATGTCCATTTAGTCATCTTGTTATTATTAATAACAGAAAATATTAGATACGGTCAAAGCCCACTCTAATCCCCACACAAAGTCTCATTCCCTTCACACTAGCAAGAGTTTGGAGTACATCCATTGATCAATTGTTTATAGTTTTATGTATTCTGTGTGTAAGTATATATGTACAAGCATCCATAAACAATATGTAAGCACATCTTACTTAAGTAAACACTATCATACTGCATGCATTATTGCACATATTTATGTTTTTTAGCTCTAGCAAAAAAATATAGACCAAACTCATTTATAATAACTGTGGCACAGTATTTCATCATATGAATAAACTATATAATATTGATCCATTTTTTTTACTGATGGACATTGAAATCATTTCCACTTCTTTGCTGCTGAAAATAAAGTTACACTAAACATCTTTTGTATGTCTGTCTTCATGTATCTTCTGGGCACACACATGTGCCAATGTTTACTTAGAAGTGAGTATCGGTCCTCCAAAAAGAGAAATCCATAGCTCATAAGAGATGAGCATGTTTGTTTTCACTAGCAGCTCCTTTATTAATCCTCACAAGTCCAAATGTCTGTGCACACTTCCTCCAGATCATGACAGGGCTATTTCCTCATAGCCTCACCAATGCCTTATATTGTCACACTATAGCATTTTTGCGAGTCTGATGAAAAATTATACCAGCTTATTTTAATTAACCTGCATTTGTGATTGTTATCATCTCTCCCTAAGTCAACTGGTCGTTTGCATTTCCTCTTCTGTGAACTGACTGCCTATTCAACACCATTGCTCATTTTTCTGTAGACATCAACCACCACGGCTGTGAAAAGGAGCTCATAAAGCTCCCGACAAAAGCACCACATGCTAATCAGTTATCCTTTTCCCTTCCCTGAACTCTAGCTGTTGTCTAAGCTGCAGTAACAGAAAGCTACAAACCTACTCTGTGAAAATGCCTTGGCATAACTGTGGTTTCACAACATTGCTTTGTATTTTAGTAACAGTTCATGGGAGTGTACATTTCTGCCTTTAGTCAAACTATTATTGAGGACATGATCCACGGCATTGTTAAAATCTCTCCTAACAACACCCACATAACAAACTCCTCTCAAGTCTCAGGGATCAGACTGTTGTATTCATTAAAGAGGGAATTCCTTTTGAGAAAAGTAGCTCGGTAAATATCTTAGTAACCTCAGGATGCTTCCTTTAGTCACTCCTTTTGTCTCAGAATTCATGAGTGTCAGGAAATTTAGAGCAAAGTTTTCTGCACATCTCTAAAACACTAACTTCCTTAGCGGCGCGATCTCGGCTCACTGCAACCTCCGCCTCTCGGGTTCAAGCAATTCTCCTGCTTCAGCCTCCCAAGTAGCTGGGACTACAGGCGCGCGCCACCATGCCCAGCTAATTTTTGTATTTTTTAGTGGAAATGTGGTTTCACCATGTTGGCCAGGATGGTCTCGATCTCTTGACCTCATGATCCGCCCGCCTCGGCCTCCCAAAGTACTGGGATTACAGGCGTGAGCCCCCGCGCCCGGCCTAGAATATTACCTCCAATGCAAATCGCACCACCGTCCCGCAGGCTGAAAGCCTCGGTGCACTCAGGACAAGAGTCCTCGCTTAAACAAACAGTCGACCTCGTCCGCGACCTGGCCCAGCCCGGCGGGTCTCAGCCGCACTCCCGGCGCTCCAGAGCCCCTCCCACAGCGGGACAGGAACCAGGCGGACCCGGAAGCACCTTACCAGGCGCGCCCACGGCGTCCGAGGCCCGCCCAGGCGCTGACGCAAACTGGAGAGCCTGGCCCGGCAGTCTCTGGTCCTGCCAATCTCAGGGAGGGGCGGGATCCGTCTGAGGGCCTGGACCAATTCGGGAGCGGGAGCGGGGCAGGAGGCGGGACTACAAGCCTCTGAGAGCACGAGCTTCCACGCTCCCGGGATCCAGCGCGGCCGCTCCTTACAACCGCGACCCCGCAGCCAAACGCCGCTCTCGGCGCCATGGACCCGGCGCTGGCAGCCCAGATGAGCGAGGCTGTGGCCGAGAAGATGCTCCAGTACCGGCGAGACACAGCAGGCTGGAAGATTTGCCGGGAAGGCGTGAGTGAGGAGCTGGGCGGGAAGGGGCCGCGGAGACCGCTTCGTGGGGCCCGGGTCCCCAGAAGCCCCCAACCTCCTCTTCTCCCCGTTGTTTTCTGCACCCCAATCCCCTGGACCCGATTGAAAGGGATTCCAATGGGGGCTGTTTTCTTTGGAAAAAAAAAAAAAAGATTGGGCCTGTTAGGCTCACAGTGACTTCAGGTGGTAAGTATCTGTTCCTTTGACTCAGTGACTTGCCCAAGGTCAAAACTGGCTGATGATTGGTGTTTGGGACTGAAATCTGGAACACCAGCCTCTAAAGCCTTTACTCTTTTCATTACAGCTTGAGCCCCTCTCTTTGTCCATGCCAGAGGGTAGCATGGGAGTAGTTTTGCTTACTTGACACTTCTGACTTTTAACAAGTAGCCCTGGGTTGCTCAAGGAAACAATGCATGGTGGCTTTTAAGATAATTTGAAAACCACCCACGGCTCTTGGAATCAGCCAGTTAAGATCTTTTTCTTCATTACGTTCTGCTGTGGGGACAGCTTTGCCCATGATTAGTTTCAGCTTTTCCGCGTATGGGTTGCACAGCCTTGGAGAGTCGAATCTCTTAAGGCTTCTGAGCCCTCTTCTGTAGAAAGGGGACTAAGCCAGGTGACCAGAGAGAGCCCTTCTAGCCCTAAAATTCTATGATTCTGTGCCTTTTGACAGAATGGAGTTTCAGTTTCCTGGAGGCCATCTGTGGAGTTTCCAGGGAACCTGTAAGTGCATGCCTCGTTCAAAGCTTACCAGAGATGCCGCAGCCTTCCTGGTATCTTTATGGGTTTGCCTCCTAAAATATTCAAATCAACCCTTCAACCCTGTGATCAATTGTCCCCCGGAAAAGTCTTACTGTTTTTAACGAAATCACTTCCAGCAAAGCGTATTCTCGTGAAAACTTACTGAAGGCCCGAAGGGAGGTGGGGCTAATAAGTTTCAGTCCCTTCCCTGCAAGCCTGTCCTAAAGAGCAGTGACAGACTTCTCGTGCTTACATAGAATCCCAAGATAAACAAGTTTATTGATGCTTTGGGGTGTAATTCCTTTTTGTGCTCCAGGTACCGAGGAGAAGGCATTGTATTTGGGACACCAGAGGAGGTGTGGGACTGTGTGAAGCCGGCTGTTGGGGGCCTGAGAGTGAAGTGGGATGAGAATGTGAACGGTTTTGAAATTATCGAAAGCATCACTGATGTAAGTCTTTCCAAGCACATTATCTCTAGATAATGTCTGGGCCCTGCTACAATAACCTCCTCCCATTTCTTCTGGAAGGGTCCATGATCCAATAACCACCTCCCATTTCTTCTGGAAGGGTCCATGATCCAATAACCACCTCCCATTTCTTCTGGAAGGGTCCATGATACAATAACCATCTCTCATTTCTTCTGGAAGGGTCCATGATCCAATAACCACCTCCCATTTCTTCTGGAAGGGTCCATGATCCAATAACCACCTCCCATTTCTTCTGGAAGGGTCCATGATACCTTTTGGCGAGGAGGTATGTGCTGCAAACACAGGCTGAACTGCTTGCAGCATTGGAGACCTGCCTCAGCCCAGGTGTAGGTGGGAAACCTCATGACTCAGAGAGGCAGGGAAGCCGTAAACAGAGCTCAAATGAGAGGACAGCAGCAGTGAATGAAGATGTGCAGAGTGCACATGGGCTCTGAGGGTACTGAGGTGGTGCCTGGATTCAGCCTGTCAGCTCTTGTTTGAAATGCTGCGCCTTGATGGTGACATAAGAATGAACTGAGAGAGCCCTGGTAGAGGAGTCAGTTATTTGCCAGCTGGGCATTGTACTAGGTGGCAGTTTCTGGATTACAGTTTCTTCTCTGGCAAAATGTGTGTCAGCTGGACTAGCACTGTCCAGCAGAACTTTCTGATGGTGGCCACAGAGCATTTGAAGGTGGTTAGTTTAAGGACATGAATTGTTAGTTTTATTTAATTTTAATTAGACTAAATGTAGATTTAAATAGTCACGTGGAACTGTCGGCTACTGTATTAGTATGGATCTAAATGAGCCTGCCCTGGTGTTGTCCTCTGTAGCTTTAAGAACTCCACCTCATTTTGATTACAGAAGTTAAAAAAAAAAAAAAAGTCATAGCCGAAACTAATGAGAATGTTGCCTTGGGGAAAAGTTGCTTACCTGTTCAGTTTGAATGGTGTCTTGATTTTGACATCTGTGGACTAGCACCCTCTGGGGTGTTTACAGAGATGGTGTTGTGAAACCCCATGCAACTGACGAACCCAGATCTGAATCTGTAAGAGCCAGGTGTTCTTACCCTTGACCAGGCATTCACATTTCAGTTCATTCCCAGTTGATTATCCCAGGAGTTTCTGTCACTGTTTCCTGAAGGATGAGTCACATATCTCTGGGGTATCAAAGGTGAGTTTAGGTCCTTCATGGTCAAAGCTGACATTGAATCACTTAGTGAGGAGACTTCCGTGTTTCAATCCTTCTTTTATCTCTCTGATAACTTGAAGGGGTGAGTCTCAGGTGCTGATAATCCTTTGTCACCTGATTAACACTTGCTAATCTCGTTTATATGAAATAGGCAGCTGGCCTCAGGCTCAAAATTAGAATCTATTAATCGTTGTGTAGATATTTTGCAGTCGCCTTTAATTTATGGCAAGTGATACATTTTTTCATTTCTGTAAATAGCTTCATGTTAAAACCAACTTATCTATAAGTTGTAAAAAGTGAGCCCATTTAGCGAACAATATTAAGTGAACAACAGGATAGGTGATACTGGAGAGAGTAACAAAAAAGAAGGTAGTATGCAAATAATTATATGCAAATGATTGAAGTTGAGGAAACACGGGTTAATGTCCTTAAAAACACAATAACAAGACTGTATACAGAACTTTCTGCTTGAAGGTAAAAATGGCTACTTTTTTTTTTTTTTTTGAGACAGAGTCTTGCTCTTGTTGCCCAGGCTGGAGTGCAGTATGTGATCTCGGCTCACTGCCACATTCGACTTCCGGGTTCAAGAGATTCTCCTGCCTTAGCCTCCTAAGTAGCTGGGACTATAGGTGCCCACCACTGTGCCTGGCTGATTTTTCTTTTTTGTATTTTTAGTAGAGATGGGGTTTCCCCATGTTGGCCAGGCTGGTCTCGAACTCCTGACCTCAGGTGATCTGCCCAGCTCAGCCTCTCAAGGTGCTGGGATGACAGGCGTGAGCCACCGCACTGGGCCAAATGGCTACATCTTTCTTAGCATGTTGACACTTGTCTCGATGCAGTGGCTGGGGGGCCATGAGAGAGAATGAAAGACTAGCAAGTAAGGTGATACCTGAGCTGCCATAGTAATGATTAAATGATAAGCACTGTCATTTACGGAGTCCTTATGCTGTGTTCCAAGTTTGGAGCCCTGCAACTGAAACCTTGAAGGAAGGAAACAGTTTGGCAGGTAAAGAGCTGTACCAGATGTGCCCAGGCTCGCAAGGTAACACGTGCCAGAGCAGGAGTTGAGAGCCAGCTGGTGACCAGCTCTCTAGACTCCCATGCTTGGAGATGCCTCCTCTGCCTTCACCCCAGCTTTATTTCTGGGTCCCTGTGACCTGATCCCTCAGAGGCTCCACAAGACAAATGATATGGTTTCATCATTGTTACTTTGCAGCCACTTCCCGTTCCCTGGGTGGGCAGGACCACAGAGAACTGGGTGTTCACCTGTGCTAAATTCTACTTCATTGCAAGCTGTGCTTGCCTTTTTCATCAATTTGCCTGTGGGGTTGGGTCAGTGAAGCTGGTAGGCTCTCCCTCCTTCTCTGGGCACCCTGATTTGTCTCTGGGGGGAGCATACCTGTTCATTGTGTGGGGCTGCCGCACTAGACGACACAGGACCCTTAGCCCCTGGCACCCACTTCCCTGAAGCCTGGGCCAGTAGCAGCCCCATGTACTTTCCTGACTCCAGTTATTCCCTGGTATGAGGGTCTTCACCCTTTTTGCTTACATACTTCGACAGATTTTTTAGAAATTATACGTCATCTTCACACATCCAGTTGACATTTATTAATATTTAGTTGACAACTAAATTTTCATAAGTTGCAAAGCATGTCATTTTTGACATGTAAATCTCAAGTTTGAACAAAGCAAAGCTATTCTTTTAGATGTATCTAAATGATATATACATTTTTATTTACTGTTATCCATTTTTAAAATAAGCAACATTTTTTAAATAGTCAGAAATTGTGTATAACTGTTTTCCTGGAACTCAAATTTTCATTCCATGTAGCCCTCTGAATTTCACCCTAATATAATACATGTTTATTCTTGGAAGTCATCTTGCATCATAAATATGCATAGAGATGGAAATTTTTAAAATTATGTATTTCCTGTAATCATGAGACTATCTTTTTAAAAATCTGGATTGAGGTATGAGTATAATTCATTTAAATGACATGATTATATTATAAATTCTGATAAATGTGAAAAGTAAAACATTTTGCATCTTTGGATAAGATGAATGGGACCTCTTTTTTCTGGTTAACTCATAAGACCATGAAAAGATATCAACTTTTCAATAGAGAACTGCAAAGTAGAGGGGAAGCGCAGGCTACTGGTGAGCTCAGGTTTACAAAAAGGCGGAGAACTGCCAAGTGGTAACCCTTTATCATTCAGTGAAACAGTGAAAATGTGGAGAAAGGGCTCTTCTTTGGAGATTGGCATTTCTCAACATGATTCTGGCAACTCCCGAGTATCCTAATTATAAAATAGATAGATGATGGATAGCTAGGTGGATGGATGGATAGGACACAAGGCCGTGCCATGAGTGTGTTGCCTTTATGACACGTGCTGCTGCTGCCTTCAAAATTTCTTTCCAAAGTCCTCCTCACCTTGGTTTCCAGACACTGTACCTCAGGAATGATGCGTTTGGGGACGGTCATCGGGGTGGAAGCACTATAATTTTTTTTTCAAATTTTTCATCACTTCTATTACTATTATAAAATATCAGAATATAGAAATGGCAAAATTGCCTTGTTTCTAACACCAAGTTTTGGAATAGACTTAAGAAAGGGGAAAACATGAAGTCTAACACCAGAGTGTAGTACCTTGATTAAATATTGCAGCCAGCACTCCTGATTGTCCCTTTGCCACCCTGGAGGATTTTATGGGGTGGGACAATTATGATAGGATGATTCTGGATGAATGGGGCTGTGCTGTGCTTTCTTTCAAGTGGGAAAGGAGGCCTGCGTTCAGGTGCGGCCTGTTCCCAGGCAGGTCACTGGGGAATGAAGGAAACATACAGTAGAGTCTCTGGAAATCCATTCCCGTTGCACCCATTGAAAAGTGCTCAAGTGCCCCCAGCGATCTCATGCTCACTTGAAGATGAATTTCCTGAGGCCAAAAGTGTCCCTGCGGAAAGGTCTCTCGGCAACACACGGTGCCCCAAGTCTTAATACCTGAGGGGAAGGACAGAGGTGGAGATCTTTACCAGTCCCTCTCACCTACCCTGAGCCCTCTCCCAAGGACCATTCCATCGCAGGGCTGGCTTCTACTTCTCCATTGTGACCTCGAGAGAGCCTGGGCCCCACTCTCCTGCAGGATGGGATGAATGGGAGAAAGCCCAGCATCCTTGGTTTATAAAATAGGAGTGTGGACTACTGGGGTATGCTGAGATTCAGTGAGTTTCAAGGTATTTCCTCCCAGGGTTGGGACTGTGGTGAATTGAACAGTTGCTCCAGGCACAACACAGGAGGCTGAGCCAGCGTGGGGTTAGCTCTAAAAAGGAGTGGCCTCTCTTTCCTCTTCCTAGCCCTGGCCCTCCTCGAATCCCATCTCCACCATGAGCTTCGTGCTAAGTTCCTTAGTCTCTCCAAGTCTCAGTTTCCTCACCAGTAGGAACGATTAATGATACCTATTTCTTTTCTTTTCTTTTCTTTTTTTTTGAGACAGAGTCTTGCTCTTTCGCCCAGGCTGGAGTACAGTGGCACAATCTCAGCTCACTGTACCCTCTGCTTCCCGGGTTCCAGCGATTCTCCTGCCTCAGCTTGCTGGGTAGCTGGGGTTACAGGCGCACGCCACCATGCCTGGATAATTTTTGTATTTTTAGTAGAGACAGGGTTTTGACATGTTGGCCAGGCTGGTCTCAAACTCCTGACCTCAGGTGCTCCACCCACCTCAGCCTCCTAAAGTGCTGGGAAGACAGGCGTGAGTCACCGTGCCTGGCCTAATGATACCATTTCTAAAGGTTAAGGGACAACCGAGAGCTTTGTCCAGCCAGGCTCTTACTAGGTGCTCAATAAATGGCACCTCTTACGGTCACATGTGAGACATGACCTCGGCACAGCACTGGTCCACAGCTAGACAGCTGTGGGCAGCCTGTGTCACAGCTCTCATCTTATAAACTGGGTATGTTTCCATGACACTCGGCTCCTGGGAAGACTCGATCTGGATCTTAACTGTTTACAGTGCCTGTAGTACTGACAGTCCTGGTACCTTTCCCAGCCCTTGAGGGGGTGGGGTGGGAGTGGGAGAAGATGCCTGGCCAGCAGTCACAGCTGCAGCTTCTCTGGTTTGGCAGACCCTGTGCGTAAGCAGAACTTCCACCCCCTCGGCTGCCATGAAGCTCATTTCTCCCAGAGACTTTGTGGATTTGGTGCTAATCAAGAGATATGAGGATGGGACCATCAGTTCCAACGGTGAGTGATGCCCAGAGGAGCTGCCACGCCTTCCTGCGATGCTGGGTTTTCTCTTCTGCACCCTTCGGTTCCTCAGGGAAAGCCAAGCAACCAGAAATCACCAGAAATTCACACTCTGAATCCTCTACCTCGCCTGGTTGGGTTTGGGAGGATTCAGGGCCATGGGGGTCTGAGGCAAGACTGTCCACATGCCAGTAATTCTATTAAGTCACGGTTTTGCCAGTGCCCCTTTTTATTTCTGCGATGCTCCTGGTGTGTGCTGTAGACATGTGGGTTAGTTGGACGGCAAACAACCTGTGCGCAGGATCTAGGGCTGTGTCGTCTTGAGGGTTTTGGTTCTGTCCACTCCCTTAACGCCCAGTGAGGGGCAGAGCTCCTGCCTCTGTACAGCCCCTGCCATTCCTCCAGTTCTACGTGGGAGAGTTGGTGGATGCATCCATGCCTTTCCTGGCTGAGATCTGAGAGAGGCACCTGCCTCCTCCCACTCCCAGACCTTGTGTTCTAGAATGTTCTTTTCTCTGACACTCTCGGCAAACTTGGGAAAGCTGTGTGCATGTTTATGCGTGAATGTGTATGAATGTGTGTGAGTGCAAGTGTGTGCGTATGCGTGAATTTGTGTACACGCATGTGAGAGTGTATTTGTGTGTGTGAGTATAAAGGGCAGTAGGGTGGGCATAGGGGGAACTCGAGCCAAGAGGCAGGAGTCCCTCACGGACTCCTGGGCTGCAGGGAGTCAGGTCTGTGTGTGTGGCGGTGGCCCGTCTGAAGTTGTAACTCACCGTCTGCACTGTCTTCCAGCCAGCCATGTGGAACATCCGTTATGCCCCCCGAAGCCAGGTTTTGTGAGAGGATTTAACCACCCTTGTGGCTGCTTCTGTGAACCTCTTCCAGGGTAAGTGTAATTTCCTGCATTGAGCTCAGATCTGACTGTGGCTTTCCTGTGGATCATCTGTAAAAAGGGGCACTTTGATCATGATTCACAAGAAGAAAAATGCCTTATAGCTGTTTAGATTGTAACAATACAAAATGCTTTCACACACATCTGTGACATCATACATGAAAGTACCTGGTACATGGGAAAGAATTGAGGGGAGGTGTTACTCTTATTATTTTTGATGCAGGAAATTTTCCCTGCAGCCTTCAGCTTAGGCCAGTGTCATGGTCCATTTAGCAAATGAGGACACTGAGGTTTGGGGGGGTTAAGTGATGTGTGTGGAGTCAAAGGCTAGGAGGTTGGCAGGGCAGGGGCTGTGCTCTGAGACCTCCCTGACTATCCCCAGCCAGCCAGGAGCAGCTTCGAGGAAAGCTGTCCCCACCCCACATTTCACACAGCAATCATTTCTCCTCAGTGACAAATGTGGTGGCGCTCAGGCCTAATGGGCAGTGCTGAGACCACACTGTAATCAGCCTCAGAATCAAGCCCAGGCACCCTCTGTTCCCATTTTGCCACAGGTCATGCTCAGGCTCTTACCAGGAACTTTCCATGTAATGAATTACCTGAAGGTTTCTAGTTTATCCTGCAAGTTGACAGCAAAATAAATTGCGCCTCACAGGTGTGTCCCAGTGTTCCCTGCAGTCTCCGTATAGATGCCTGGAGGGAAGGGGTCTGGGCCTCTACCACATTGTCCCAGGAGATGGACCTTGGTGCTGTGGGATTTTACCAAGCCCACACCTAGCACAGTTGTTACCCTCTTTGCTAAGCTGGCTTTTCAGACATCATGTGAAGTCTTTTCTTAGACGTAACAAAATTTTGAGCTTGAAAATAGCACAGCTGTGCTCTACCACACACACATACACACCTGCACTCAGTTTCAGTTTCCCCAATAGATAAGTGCCCTGGATCCCTGCCCTGAGCTCATTTCCTTGTCCTTTCCCTCCTGGTAGTCAGAAGCTAAGATTCAGCTTTCAATGGTGCCAGGTCTGACAGAGAGGAATTTTCAGAATAAGAGGCAGAGCCCTTTCTTCTTAGGGGCTGAATCCCATTGCTGTCTTCTTTTGGGTGGACTCCCTCATGCTAGGTAGCAAAGGTATCACATGGATTTTTTTTTTTTTTTTTTGAGACGGCGTTTTGCCGTCGCCCAGGCTGGAGTGCAGTGATGTAATCTTGACTCACTGCAACCTCTGCCTCCCAGGCTTAAGCAATTCTCCTGCCTCAGCCACCCAAGTAGCTGGGATTACAGGTACCTGCCACCATATCTGGCTAATTTTTTATATTTTTAGTAGATCCAGGGTTTCACCATGTTGGCCAGGCTGGTCTCGAGCTCCTGACCTCAAATGATCCCCCTGCCTTGGCCTCCCAAGGTGCTGTGATTACAGGCGTGAGCCACCCTGCCTGGCCTGATTGCATGGATTTTGCTGATAGGGTGGTTGGGGTCCCACAAAATCCTGCCAATGTGAGGGTTTTAACTCAAGTGTTGACTCTTCCAACTCCTGTCCACTTAATTAAAAACATCGTGTGTTCTCAGTAAAGCTTCCTTCCAGAGCCTGCCGCATGCAGTTATTCTCATGAGGCTGTGGATCTGAAATCTGTGACAGTGATGATTCACTCTTACTCTGTGAAGATAGGCCTGTTCTGCACACTGGATTCAGCAAACAATAATCACAGCAGCAGCAGCAAACACTTAAACAGCACTACTGTGTGTCTGCCACTATTCTAAGCACTTTGTATAAATTCACTATTTTTATAACAACCCTAAGGCATTGTTATGATCCTCATTTTTAAGGTAAGAACGTTGGGTGCACAGAGAGGTTTAGTAACTTACCCAAGGTCACATAGCCAGCAAGTAAGAGACCACAGTCTAAGTCCGGCCATCTGTCTCCAGAATCTGGACTCTTAACCCAGATACTGATGTCTCAACAGCCAGAGTGTCTGCCCTCTTGGAGCTTCGATTCCAGTGAAGGCAGGAGGAGACGGACAAAACACAAATTTAAGTAGTTCCATCTCGTGGATGCTCTCTTAAGTAGCAGATGTTAAGTGCCTTGGGGAAAACTGAAGCCAGATAAATGTGCCAGGGAAAGGTGTGAGTGGGTCATCTAGGGGGGTTCCCTAATAAGACCTTTGAGCGAAGCACAAGTGCAGGGTGTCTTGGGCGTGTTGGTGGAGTGAGCATGGCAGGGAGAGGAGCAGATGCAAAGTTCCAGAAGTGGGAGCAGGAGCCGGAGCAAGAGCAGGGCCTTTAAGGAACAGCACAGAGGGAGGTGATGTGTTAGCGAGGGGTGCGACTGGGACATTTTGCCCATGAGGTAGCAGGGGCTGCAGCTGGCTGAGCACTTTCTTCTGAATAAAATGGGAAGGCACTGGGGAGGCCTGAGCAGAGCATCTTCTGACTGGTATTAACCGCAGTAATGCATCTAGAATGGAAGAGGCTGTGAGCAGGGAAAGAAGAGGACTCATCGGGGGTTGAGTGAGCTGGTGCTGAGGCCAGACGTGGTGGTGGCTGCGCTCCGAGTGTCTGCAGTGGACCGGGGAGATGTGTTCTCAAGGTGGAGGAGACTATTTGTGGTCGAAGCAGCATGACTGTCATTTATGGAGCACTTGTTCTGTGCACAGAAGGACGCTAAGTGCGCTTCACGCCTTCTCTCATTAAATCCTTCTAGCAACCATAGTGGATGCCTTCATCCCAGCGTTTTCTGTGGGGAGACTCGGTGACCTACAACTCCTCTGTGCCCACTTTGGCCCCTTCTGTTGTTGTCACATAATGGTGTACATGCAAGAGCCGCCACTCCCAAAGGCCACTGTCATGAAGAGACTTTGTCCCATCCCACAAAGCCTCTCACATGTTCCAGCCACCACAAAGCCCAGTCCTCACCCAGAAGGAAACATGATCACAGAGTCTCAGTTCTCACTCACCTGTTCATGTTTCCAAAGAGGATCTGCTGAGAGGTGACAGGGGCTGGAGGAAGCCCAGTGGGAGGAGGAGCAGGGAGGAGAGAGAAGGCCCTGGCAAAGGTGGATGGGCAGGGTTCGGTGGGTGAGGGAGAAGGTGGAGTGCGGATGATGCTGAAGCTCTAAGATGGAAGGAAGTCCCTGTCCCCTGGAGTTCACCCTCTTTGGGGAGCAGGGCACGAGCAGAGGAGAAAAGCCACAGCCCAGAGGAGCACACGCTCTTGAGCCTTGTGGATCTGCTGGCCCCAGCCTGCTCCAGCCTCAGTTGTCCTTCTGTATGACTTGAAGAACAGGATTCTTTTTTTTTTTTTTTGAGATGCAATTTTGCTTTTGTCGCCTAGGCCAGAGTGCAGTGATGTGATCTCGGCTCACTGCAACCCTCCGCCTCCCAGGTTCAAGCAAGTCTCCTGCCTCAGCCTCCTGAGTAGCTGGGACTACAAGCGCCGGCCACCATGCCCCGCTAATTTTTATATGTTTAGTAGAGATGGGGTTTCACCATGTTGTCCAGGCTGGTCTCTAACTCCTGACCTCAGGTGATCTACCTGCCTCCACCTCCCAAAGTACTGGTATTACAGGTGTGAGCCACCATACTCGGCTCTGGGGAGTGGGATCCTAAAAGGTCTCCAATTTCAAACCTGTAACCTGCATGATGTCAGGAAACTGATGGGCAGGCATAGTGCTACCTGGGGTTCCTGGTGAGGCTGAGGCTGTGGACAGTTGCATTTCTGATGGGCAGGCACAGTGCTACCTGGGGTTCCTGGTGAGGCTGAGACTGTGGAGAGTTGCATTTCTGATGGGCAGGCACAGTGCTACCTGGGGTTCCTGGTGAGGCTGAGGCTGTGGACAGTTGCATTTCTGATGGGCAGGCATAGTGCTACTTGGGGTTCCTGATGAGGCTGAGACTGTGGACAGTTGCATTTCTGATGGGCAGGCACAGTGCTACCTGGGGTTGCTGGTGAGGCTGAGGCTGTGGATGGTTGCATTTCTGATGGGCAGGCACAGTGCTACCTGGGGTTGCTGGTGAGGCTGAGGCTGTGGACAGTTTCATTTCTGATGGGCAGGCACAGTGCTACCTGGGGTTCCTGGTGAGGCTGAGGATGTGGACAGTTGTATTTCTGATGGGAAGGCACAGTGCTACCTGGGGTTCCTGGTGAGGCTGAGAGTGTGGACAGTTGCATTTCTGATGTATAGGCACAGTGCTACCTGAGGTTCTTGGTGAGGCTGAGGCTATGGACAGTTGCATTTCTGATGGGCAGGCACAGTGCTGCCTGAGGTTCTTGGTGAGGCTGAGGCTGTGGACAGTTGCATTTCTGATGGGCAGGCACAGTGCTACCTGGGGTTCCTGGTGAGGCAGAGGCTGTGGACGGTTGCATATATGATGGGCAGGCACAGTGCTACCTCGCGTCCCTGGTGAGGCTGCAGCTGTGGACAGTTGCATTTCTGATGGGCAGGCACAATGCTACCTGGGGTTCCAGGTGAGGCTGAGGATGTGGACGGTTGCATTTCTGATGGGCAGGCACAGTGCTACCTGGCGTCCCTGGTGAGGCTGCGGCTGTGGATGGTTGCATTTCTGATGGGCAGGCACAGTGCTACCTGGGGTTCCTGGTGAGGCTGAGATTTTGGACGGTTGCATTTCTGATGGGCAGGCACAGTGCTACCTCGCGTCCATTGTGAGTCTCAAGCTGTGGACAGTTGCATTTCTGATGGGGAGGCAGAGTGCTACCTGGGGTTCCTGGTGAGGCTGTGGCTGTGGACGGTTGCATTTCTGATGGGCAGGCACAGTGCTACCTGGGGCTCGTGGTGAGGCTGAGGCTGTGGACGGTTGCATTTCTGATGGGCAGGCACAGTGCTACCTGGGGTTCCTGGTGAGGCTGAGGATGTGGACAGTTGTATTTCTGATGGGCAGGCACAGTGCTACCTGGGGTTCCTGGTGAGGCTGAGGATGTGGACAGTTGCATTTCTGATGGGCAGGCACAGTGCTACCTGGCGTCCCTGGTGAGGCTGAGGCTGTGGACGGTTGCATATATGATGGGTAAGCCCATTGCTACCTGGCGTCCCTGGTGAGGCTGAGGCTCTGGACAGTTGCATTTCTGATAGGCTGGTACAGTTCTACCTGGGGTTCCTGGTGAGGCTGAGACTGTGGACAGTTGGATTTCTGATGGGCAGGCACAGTGCTACCTTGCGTTCCTGGTGAGGCTGCGGCTGTGGAAAGTTGCATTTCTGATTGGCAGGCACAGTGCCACCTCGGGTTCCTGGTGAAGCTGCGGCTCTGGACAGTTGCATTTCTGGTGGGCAGACACAGTGCTACCTTGGATTCGTGGTGAGGCTGCAGCTGTGGACGGTTGCATTTCTAATGGGCAGGCACAGTGCTACCTGGGGCTCTTGGTGAGGCTGAGGCTGTGGACGGTTGCATTTCTGATGGGCAGGCACAGGGCTACATGGCATCCCTGGTGAACCTGAGGCTGTGGACGGTTGCATTTCTGATGGGCAGGCACAGTGCCACCTGGGGTTCCTGGTGAGGCTGAGATTGTGGACAGTTACATTTCTGATGGGTAGAAGCAGTGCTACCTGGAGTTCCTCATGAGGCTGAGACTGTGGACGGTTGCGTTTCAGATGGGCAGGCACAGTGCTACCTGGCATCCCTCGTGAGGCTGAGGCTGTGGACAGTTGCATTTCTGATGGGCAGGCACAGTGCTACCTGGGGTTCCTGGTAAGGCTGAGGATGTGGACAGTTGCATTTCTGATGGGCAGGCACAGTGCTACCTGGTATCCCTGGTGAGTCTGGGGCTGTGGACACTTGCATTTCTGATGGGCAGGCACAGTGTTACTTCGCGTCCCTGGTGAGGCTAAGGCTGTGGACGGTTTCATTTCTGATGGGCAGGTACAGTGCTGCCTGGCATCCCTGGTGAGACTGAGGCTGTGGACAGTTGCATTTCCGATGGGCAGGCACAGTGCTACCTGCGGTTCCTGGTGAGGCTGAGGCTGTGGACAGTTGCATTTCTGATGGGCAGGCACAGTGGTACCTGGGGTTCCTGGTGAGGCGGAGGATGTGGACGGTTGCATTTATGATGGGAAGGCACAGTGCTACCTGGCGTCCCTGGTGAGGCTGAGGCTGTGGACGGTTGCATATATGATAGGTAAGCCCAGTGCTACCTGGCGTCCCTTGTGAGGCTGAGGCTCTGGACAGTTGCATTTCTGATAGGCTGGTACAGTTCTAC